>DWTW01002199.1:0-11386 GCA_018246275.1 Papilio slateri
AATGAATATATCCTGGCTATATCGATTTGTATGAATTACTGGATGGCTTGCTCTCGGGTCGATTCCCTTCATTATAGCACCTTGAAATATACGACATTTTTTGTTTTGTTGTATTACTCAGGATGTATAATGTCATTCTGTCATTTTATCAGAGATATCGTTGTAGGCTTTTATTCACAATATACATATGTACATTAATAAAGAAATGATGGGGATGATCTTGATGATGATTAAACACACTGGTATTTGATCAGTGAAGTGAAACGAATCTAAAAAAATTAAATTGAACGACAAATTTATCGACGTCCAGGTTTTCGAGATATCGAATGTGGTCGCCTTGCTTTGGACTTTTGTTACGCTCTAACAATCTTCGATTGTAGACTCTATTGCTTGGGAGTTACGGTTTATTTTAAGTCAGCACTTAGGTGCGCGGAGCACACCCCTTGACAGCCATTAGCGGTATTTAAGTGCACTTTTCTATTATAGTTTTCTTTGAGAATAATGACATTTCGCTGATTCTACGCGAATACTGTTTTATTGCTATTAGTTTTATTTTCTTTGCTAGAGAGTTTATGTAATTTTATCTTCTCGAGCGGTTTGAGCCACTCATCCCAATAGACTCCCACACTTCATGTGGGGGTTATTTTGATTTTATCTCAGATTTTCATATTAAACTTTAGTGAACGCCTAATTTCATGGTGTACAATATATAAATATTGCGAATATTGCTTTCGTCCTTTTTTAGAGGATTTCGTACGATGCTAATAGCTTCATCCTTTAGTACAAAAGCGATAGTTAAAATAATTTATCTGCGTAAATTTTACTCTGATTTATTTCTGTTTTGTTTCGAGTGTCCGTTTAATTATAGAAGTTTTTTCTCTCGAACTCGATAATATGTCATCACCCCAACACCAGAGAAGGTTCAGGAGGATCTGTAAGAGAATGGACGAGGATGCTAAATTTTTTTTGGAGTGCAAATGGCTAAAATTGGGTCTCCTAGCTAGTTATGCACGGCAAGAACGACGTACAGTGCGCTTTACATTAATAAATAATATATTATGTCACCTTTACTGCTACTTTCATTCATAACAGTTTTGAATGTGTCATGGGATTGATACAGTAAATTATTTTTTTCTCAGTTATTTGTACCAGTGTAGTGTTGTTATTAGCTAATTTAACAATTACAATAAGAAACAAGTTTAAAATATATTATTACTTATAAAGAATTGCTAAATTATGGCTAGTCACAATAATAATTATATGATACCGCGTTTATTTATCCCAGTTAGGACTGATGTAGAAAAACTTTTGCTGTCTATGTCCTTTCTCTATAAATCTATACCTATGTGTATTATTTTTTATGAAACTCGTTTTCTTATATGAATCTAATATTGTTATTTAATAGTAATCATTATCATGAAAAATATCTAACAGTATATTTTTGTTCACAGGTAAGTGTCCAATAAACCATCGGATAGAAGGTAAACAAAGTGCTTTTGTTACGTTCAATTTAGTTTTAAAATATAAAAAAACCATCTTTAAGTGTCAAAATTTTTCTTGCCAGCGCCATCTATTATAAGTACTCTGCACTAGTAAGTGCTTTCACTTCATGAATTTCCTTCCGCGCTCCGTGTCGTTCTCGTCATAATAACAAACGTTTACCCGTTGGTCTAGAGATGGCGCTTTTCTCTAATAGTTAGGTTTTCAAAAAATAATAAATATGATTTTGTCTTTATTTACTTATTAAAACAGTAACACGGCTCAAAGATTTTATAAATTATTTTAATATTAAATGAAGCATCTTTATTGATAAAATTATACATTATAATTAGCCTAATAAAGCTAAATATGTAGTAGAGATAAAGGGAAAAACGTAGGGTGACACTAAAATCAATAATAAAGGTAGATGAGCGAAAGGTAGTTCTAGAGACCGTTGCGTATTAATTTATTCATATACCATCTAAATATTCTGCCACGATATTTGATGTCAAAAATAAAAAATATAGTGATTTCAATTAAGTCTATTGTGTTTTATTATCTTACTCCATATCTTTTTTATTTGTTTTTATTTATTAGAAATTCGAATATTCACTGTCATTTTATTCGAATTTGAAATATGTGATTTAATTAAGTGGTAAATACTTTTATAAGAATTTGCAGATGTTGTGCATTACATTGCATACACATTGTATGGATTTTAAAAATCGACAAATGGACTGAGTGATGCTAAAAAAATAGTAAGTAATGTAATTATTTTATTTGAACTGAATTATATTTTTATTTTGATATTTTATTTATTTACTTGGCAGACAAGAAGAACGAAAGGGACGGGGCAATCCCCACCTTTTTCTCGAGGCATTTCGAAGTCGTATTTTTGAACCTAGCTTAGGTTCTTTTTTAATTTTTACTGAATTTTAGCGGTGGACTGTTATGGTGAAAGGCATTGTGGAAGACGGAAGACTGATATATGCCGATGTAGAAGATTTAATGCTGTTCTTTTCATGTCGTTTTTTTAGAAAAAATCAGAAATCTAACAAGAAATTGGACGGTACTTCTGCAGCCAAAGAAAAGTTATCGTTTCCTGATTAATTTGGTCAATTACAACAAATTACTTTTTCAGTTTTTATTCCCTTATAACGTTGTTTCTAGTCCTATCTGTCAGAGTCAGGCCTAGCATATTTCTCAGACAGACCGAATATGAGGGAAAAGTGTGTCTTAAAACAGGACGTTGTGACTCTGTTGTAAAATTGAAAAAGGTATGATTTTGATGTTTAAGCATTACTAAAGAATGAAAGAAAGCAGATTGATTAAATAAAAACAGTATTAAGAGTACCCATAACCGACGAACATATAAGAGATGAAGAAGAAACGGGAAAGAGGAGACGAACCGTTCCCGAGTGGGAATCCGTAATCTCTGCCTACACCTTTGAGTTACGGGTGTGAAGCTTATCATCACTATTATTTTACTTTAACGAATGTGTAGCTGCGTAGTGAAAAATGGCACTTGTGAGTTGTGAGGGTCCTGTGTCGGCGGACGCGTGGCGCGGGGCGCGGGGCGCGGGTGGGTCTACGTGTCGCCGGTCGCAGGACGCCGCAACTCAACACGACGAGCTGTGCGCCCGGCACTCGAGGCGCGCACTCGGCTTGTTGGCCTGTGTTCCCGCGGGCGACGACACTCTTTCCGTTTGGTCTTTGTTATCACGCTGAAACGCTCTAGTTTGTAACTTGTTTTAAATGTATATTTTTAGATATCAGACAAATATATATTTAAGACTTTATCATTGTGTTTTATTTATTTTAGCCTAACAGACAGTTGTTGGCGCAATATTTACTTTAAGTTAGTGCTCATATGGTTGTGTTACTCCTAGTACTGAATTGTATTGAAATGTAAAGAACGAAATAGTTTGCTGAATACTACTACTTGTTTGTACTTTTATAAGTTCTGTTCATTTTATATGCACAAATGTATGTGATATGTATATGATACTTTATGCACATGATTTCCCAGTATCTGTGGATGAGACGCCTTTAATGTTGGTTTTGAAATGACCCAATCCCCACCTTGTTTCAGTTTATCCTGTTCCTAGCGCGCTATTTATTATTTTTGAAAACTCATTTTCCCTCTGTGGAACTGATGGGGTTTTGATTTTTCACCATATTGTTTATAACTTAAATGATGCCCCACAAATTGTAGACGTCCTTAATGCCGTCTTGAGGTACGTATTATAATTTGAAGCGTAAAGGTTATCCGTGCGACAACCTAATAACAAAAGTTGTCACGGTTATTGGAGCGTGATGGAACTTAATTACTCCGAGGTGGCTGGTTTAACTTGTAAATACGTGGGAGGTTTAATTTAATGGTTTAGAGTTCAAGCAGTTTAACCTTCATAAAGCAATTAGCGCTATATTATATGTTGTATATTCTCGGCGCTTTACACATAACACAAAATTCATCACAGTTAGGTTCACTATAATGATTTCTTACATTTACGCGAATATTAAACATTGATATTGCGGTCAACCATCGAGACAGAAACAGCTCGCAACATCAATGCTGTGTTTACCGTGAGTTTACACTGCCGAAAATATTCGCCTAAACATGTTGTCATCTCTGTTTTTTTATAGAGAAGGAGAGAGATAACAACATATTTTATGTGATGTTTTTTTAGCAGTGTTAATTCATGATTAGGCAGGACACGACTGACGAACGTAGTTTCCATACAGAACTACGGCGTGGAGAATTAACTTCGAGGAACGTCGCGCACTTACATAAATAACTGGAGACAGACAGATAGATAAATTCTATATGTATTTATCATCATATGGAGTCAAGTCTCTCCTTATCAAACCTAACAAGGACTTACGGCGTTGTTTAATTTTAGTAATGTTAGCTTATACCTCTACCTACCAACCTGCTCCGATTTCAAGTACCAAGGTTTACTTACACAATGCGACGGCGATACTGACCGGGATGCGAGAAGCCGAATAAATGCAGGTTGGATGAAATGGCGACAGGTCACTGGAACGACTTGTGATCCACGAATGCCCCTTAACCTTAAGGGACAGATCTACAAGTCGGTCGTAAGACCTGTCGTATGAATGAATGAACGTGGATGGTTATAAGGGTAGAGGAAGACCGAAGAAAGCGTGGATGGATTGTGTGAAAGACGACATGTGTAAGAAGAGTGTGAATTCAGATATGATGGCTGATAGAGGGAGATGGAAGAGAAGTACATACTGTGCCGACCCCACATAGCTGGGAAAAGGGCAGGAGGAAGAAGAGTATATATGACTTAGTAACAGTAAAATATTAAGCCAGAGGAATATAATACATTTGAAAATATATGGACGTAGCTTTAAGTTAATATCTTTGTATATACATTTCGAGAAACTTATTTGCAACTATCCGTTAAACGTTTACTGTGTGCCCGGGCCGTGAGAACATAAAACATCGCCGCCTGCGCATATTGTCAGCACGTAATCTTTCAGCTTCAGTCGGCCGCCCGCCCTCGTACGTTGCGGACGTTTCGTACCGCCTTCGTCTTTTGTAATATTAGCCGGTAACATGCCGATCCTTATTGAGACTGAGACAGGCTAATGAACAACGAGTTCTTAATTTAACAAAACCGGCTAATATTAACATATTCAGATGTTTAAACTGCGGTTTGTTAGATAATAAAGGAAACCCCTTATCGTGACGCGCGTTCCCTTTGGATTCTGTTAGACATTTCATTTCGAAAATTTGTAGTTAATTATTTTAGTTAATCTGTCGTAATGTGTAAGTGGTAGTCAAAAGTTTGAAGGGTAGTTCGTTGAGCTACGACACACTATGGTGGTTTTAAACGACAATTACTGATATTTATTAATAGGAATTATTAAAAGTATGTTTCTCCTTTCGTTTTCTGGGCCGACAGATACGGAGTTAGTGACGGGTGAGGCGGAAGTTAGTGACGGGATGGGATAATGATTAGTACTAAATAACAGTAACGATTTAAACGAATGAAATGATATTTTGCGAACGATTGTTGCAAAGCTTTAAGTTTTTAGCTTAATTTTAGTTACGTTTGCAAACGATTATTCGTGCTATTTCAAAGTTCGTGTTGTTGAAGGAGTTTGGTTCCCGACGACTTTTTCCGGGTCACCACGCGGGCCTTGCTCATCTCCTGTCTCACTGAACACATTATGTTGTAATGCGTATTTATAACAGATATTGCCTCATTAAGGTAATGTTTACTTTTTTACTTGTTTCATAAATTAAAATAAGCTATGTATGTACTGTATGCCCCAAATAGGATCAGCTAGCAGCAATTTTTAAATGAGTTTGTTAAAATTAAGGCGTATGATAGCGACATATCGACGTCTATTCGCGGTGGCTAATGTTTTCAATATAGAAAATAAATTGTAAATTAGTTAATATATGCAATACATTAAGCCGACCGGGAATCTGTTTCTCTGTATTCTGAGACTGACCTAACCGCCCGGTCCGGCTGGAGCGAAATTTTGAATCATCTGTGCTCATAAAAGTCGAAAGCTAAATTTATACCAATATAAATAAAACTGAGGTTTTTGGTTGTTGATAGAGTTTGTTTGTTTAAACGCACTAATCTCAGGAACTACCGATCAGATTTGAAGATTCATTGATCCTTTGACAGCTCATTAATGAAGGTATCATGGGCTATTTAACATCACGCTATGACCCTTAGGAGCCGAGCAAATAGGAAAATAATACTAATCGAGGAGGATGTCCTAGCGGCGGCCGTGCGATGCGACGAGGCGGGGCAAGGAAGTGTCTGTGGGAACAGACAATTATAATATAATGTTAGTATGTTGCCTTTACCCGGGTCAGGTGGCAGCGATATCAACAATGAAAATATATATTATCAGTATTCCTCAGAAAAATGTTACAAAAAATATATTATATAGTCTAATTCTTTAGTAATAGGTAATCAGATTTCCTACTGACAAAGCCGAGTATAGTAAGTATATATCTTTGTCAATTTATAGGACAAATTTGCTATTGTGTCATCGTCATCGGTCAAAAGAAGTCCACAGCTGGACGTGTGTTTCCCTAAGGATCGCGACGTCAGCCGGTCGAGCTATCGCGTATTTTTAATCCTACAGGGGTAGAGATAAAATACGCTCTTAACTTTTCACGCGGTGCCCCGGGTTATGGGTAAGACCTCATCGTCTTTATGTACCTTACAATCAGAGAGAGGGAGCATATACAGACATTGAAAACAAATATTTAGAATTTTCGAAAAACTCCAATTTATCCCTGGTGACCCAGGACCCTCAGGGTTGCACCTCATTACCACGGAGTTGTCACAATAAAGTTTTTTTTATGCAGACAAAGACTGGCGTTTTGAGAGGCGATGGAGAACCCTTTCCTTCATTCCTACTCACCTTACTCCTTTATTAACACCCTCTCTCGGCCCCACACAAAGGCTGGCAATCTGCAACTCATCTTATTGTTGCGGAAGTCCGTGGGTAGCGGTGGTCTCTGACGTCACGGCAGCCGATTGCTCGTTTACCTCTTTCCATAGAAAAATGAACGTGCTACACTCAGCGCTAATTTTATCTTGAGAACCAGGCGATGCAATGAAATGATAATAGATCTTTGATAAAAGCTTTGTACATCGCGACATTTCTGTTTGCATGATGTGCCTGTTTGTGAGACATATCCTAGAGAGCAATATAATAAAGCACTTTAAATTGTTATAAGCTCCTCTCAATAGGAAATCATTACAATTGTACGGAGCGCGGCGAGCGACAAATCTTTGTGTCGGTCGGAATAATTGGGTTTTTGGGTTATTTTTTGTGAACACATGTTTACAAATATAAAAGGCTGTATGTGATAGCGTGTGGGACGCGCAGGCGTATTGTGCGGAGGCAGCCGCGCGGCCGTCGCAGGCCTCGATTGATACTTGATACCTCTATTTGTGTATTGTGCTCCTTATTCGCGACAAATTTCATCGCTCGGAGCTCTGGATGATCTTTTCTTGCGGTTACAAATGCCACTTCCTTTACATAAGCTTAAATTAGACGTTGAGTATATCATTCAATGCATTGGACCATTATTTATGGATATCTATAAAGAAAAGCATGTTAAAAGAAATCCTAAAATCGTGTTAATTTTTATCGAGATATCATTGAACCGAATGATCTTAAATAACATTCTTCAATACACACTTTAGGAGTATACGAACATAAAATTATAACTTTCCTTTCATGTGTTTGCGAAAAACGAACCACAAAATAATATTCTTTAAATTAGTTCTCATTACACCGTAGTCGCACAACACGTCCATTGTCAGTGCGGCGGTACAAAGGGTGCGCGCCCAAATATTATATTGAGTATTTAGGGAGCGAACGGTGATCATCCACTTTATAATTTTATACTTATTTATGGCGTAAATAAATGTTATAATGTTTGTGCAGAGCGCGCGTCGACCGGAGTGCCGAGGGTTCCGTATGAGGAATTTCATATTTTATAACTGATATTTTCACTATAAAATTAATTCTTGAAAACAACTTTACACGCATGAATCAGATCGTTTAAATCACAATATTTTGTTAAGCAATAAAAATGAATGTTTGTTGTACAAGTGAAAGTTAATGAATTTTCACTTTTCTGACATAATTTTCGTTTAAATGCCTATTTTTTGCCTAAATAAACTTGTAAGTTTATTATGAGATCCCATAACTCCAATATCATTCATTTTATCGCCATGAGAATTGCGTTACCAACTTTATTGTTTGTGTAAAGGTTGTTACGATATGTTTTGCTACGATTCATCAAAAGGTGGCACTTAACTCAACTTTTGTACCGTTTAAGGAACCTAAATAGCATCAAGTTAAAATACTGATAATAATTGGTTGAATACAAGACAGTTGTACGAAATAGAGAATTGTGCAAATTTTATTTACAATTAATGTAATCAAAAAAAGATGAATGGAATATTTTGCTACCAAAAATCAACAATCTGAAAAGTATAGACACAAGCAAGTAACAAGCTGATCATATCAGAGTCGAGGTTTTTTATTGTTCGCGGGCCCCCAGCACATGCCCAAACAAAATATGACGAACAATATCGTAATCCTTCCCCTCACGCTGCGTCGCCGCTGTATTTATTTGTCCGCAGCGCGGCGGTTGTTGTGAAAATTTTAATAACCGCTAATGTTACGTGCGCCGCGGGCGGCCGCCTCCGGTACCGCTTACCGCAACACTGACGCAGGCCTCTAGTGCCGCGACGGCACTGCACTGACACAGGCACCAGCTTGTGCCTCTTTACGGTTAGGTTAGGTTACTTAAGTTAAAATAAATATTATATATAGTGAATGTATGCCATTTAAAAAAAAGATTAATTTTAACATTAACAGAGCACTACGGCCTCACAGACGTGGTCAACAGGTCACAGTCTCAGAACACAGGCGTGAACAGGAGGTATTTTACGAGTACTACTGCATTTACTCTATTAGTGGAGTGCCGCCGTGTGTGAAGTGAAGGCTCTATTCCCTTTCCATCCCTTGACTTGATTGCTGCAACTATCCGTTACTCTCGATGGAAATGGTGTACCGGTGGTCACAACATATCATTATCTCCTTCTACTAAAGAAACCTTATATTTATTTAAGCCACGGCCGTCCCAGTGCAGGGCAAAGGCCTCTCTACCATCCCTCCATAACTCTCGATCTAGTGCCTTTTGTTTCCAATCATTCCAAAAGAATTTCAGCTCGTCCCGCCATCTCCGCCTGGGCCTGCCGCGGCGTCGTCTCACGTTGCGTGGGCTCCACTCAGTGGTGAGTTTAGCCCACAGTTCGTCCGACCTGCGACAGACGTGTCCTGCCCAGTTCCATTTTAGTCCTGTGGCTTTATCACACACGTCGGCGATTAGCGTTTTGGAGCACCTATATAATCTTAATAAAAATGAATAATTTAACACAGTGCTCTACTTCATTTGCAAAAGAAGCCGGTTCAGTACAAGGGCGTGTTCGTTGTTAACTTCCGGCGTCCTACGTCTTTGTCGCCTCCGCCGCCCGGCGACGATTTGCCACCACAATACGATACGCGCCGCAAAATATCATTTCGCGGTCGCTTTGTGTTCCACAAACGATACACCACGGCATTGTGTAAGCGATACCTCGTCTTTCATCTTGCAATTTTTTTTGTATACGTCGATAGAAATAAATATTGTAACAGCATTTAAAAATGTGCCAATTAAAAGGTAATGACTGCGGCAGCTCAGCCACAGCTGTCAGCAGGGTGTTTTCAATGTGTTGAATAGTAAACTTTGCAAAGGCTTATTAAAAACTCTTTGGCTAAAGTCAGTACTATTTAAAAGCTTCGAATTTCTTTTTATTGTATTTTCGTTCGCCATAGAGAGTTCTAGTATCATAGTATCTAGTATCATAATCCGCACTAATTGTTTGATGTGTGGACCGTATTTAATGAGACGACGTAGAAATAAATTTCTCTGATATATTGTACGGTACATGACAACAGGACAACAATTAATCGATGAACACTAATATTAAAAAAAAAAAACAAAGTAAGTATATTACGTAAGGTTGGTCAGGTTCATGTTCATCGATTTTAGAAAATTTGTTTTTAATAGCAGCGTAGCGCTTTGCCCTACATTTAATCACCAGAAAACATTTGGTATCAAAATGGTTCACTTGCTGTTAAGTTTATATACGGCACTTGCGGCTTCGTGACCGTTGTAGTACATCCTTACACCGTCTGCTCTGTATGATTTTGGTGGTTTGTGGATTCACCCAGTGGTGTAGGAAGAGATTATGGATTTTCAATTTACATGGTCCTGGCACACCGCCCGCGCTTCTTCTACATACATAGACGCACACATGCGCGTCGATTACGGTACTCTGAATATGGCATGTCATTAGTATGTCACCAACTCCCCCGCTCACTTTCGCAACATAAATTTCTCTTTCTAATCTTCTTTCAACATGATTCTAATCTTTCAACATGATCGGACCACCGAAGCATACATTTCTCTTTTACCTATCATTCAGAGTCACGCCTACCGTATTTAAAGGATGCTTAGAACGGTACTTCCTTTGCTGTACCAGCCACTTTTTACTGCAGTTTTTTTGAGTGTAGCTCATTCCTAACAGTTTACTAGGGCCGGGTAACCTAACAGATAAGAACAAACAAAAGTACCGATGATAGGTATCAGATTAGGATTTCAAAATATAATGCGAATTCAAAATAATGCACCTGAGTTACGTTAAGCAGAAGTGTAGCAGTTAATCCCGCAGTTATCTCACCGTGGGACACGTTACGCTCCGGACCTGCGAGGTCCTATTGTAATTGCTCAGTTTAATCCTTTTCTTTGACCACCCACAATGTTTGCTAAACTCAAAAAAAAAACGAATATAAACTCTAAGAACTTCGAATTTAAGTTGGTTTTAGGTTAGGAGATATAAGCTAGATAATGTCTTGCGAGGATATACGAATGAACGGTTAATTAAGTTGTATATTGGTAAATATTTGTGTCAATTAGACCGGCCTGCGAGCTTCCGTATCCTTTTCTGTCCTGTCTCCTTCTTACCACTAAATTCGTTTTGCTTCGTCTACTTATTACTCTTATTGGGTGTGTATTGTTACATTTGTAGCATGGATTACGGAGCCTTTTTGAAATTTGATTTACCCGTTTGTTTATAGCTTAGAGTTAAGCTTAAGTTTCATACGAAATTGTAATACATATACTTGTTAATGACAGATTTAAATTATTTTTAACCGACTTCAAAAAGGAGGAGGTTATCAATTCGTCTGTATGTTTTTTTTTTTTTTTTTTTGTTTTTGTTACCTCAGAACGCCGCTCCTGGTGAACCGATTTCGATGATTGTTTTTTTATTCGAAAGGT
>DWTW01002200.1:0-11386 GCA_018246275.1 Papilio slateri
AAATGTATATGAATGAAGTCTTTTAAGCCCTACCTTTAAATAATATATTTTTTATTTTATATTATATATCATATAAAATGATATTGAGATTTTGGAGAGTCACTTATTCACCTTTTACGAAGTTCAATTGCACTTACGACTATCATTAACATATATTACTTTACACTTGAACAAAACTTTTTCACTTTGACATTTTTAATTTGTATAACAAAGATCGCTTGGTAGCTCGGGAATCCCAGCTAGCTTGTGTTTTGTTTGAGCCGGCCCAAAAATGAAAATAATAGACGCTACGCTCATAACTATTATATTAATAAGATTTAAGATTAATTATTAACATTTATTAATTATATCAATAAAAACCGAACTAATTATTTTTGTATACTTTTAAGGTGAGAACATCGCGCCCCTTCCCCGGTAGGTAGAGGCAGCGGTTACTAATATATTTTGCACTATTCTGGCCTGGTAACTTTTAAATCCAATCTTTTACATTTACCCAAACTTGTCCATCTTTGGTTCTCATCCATCCTTTTGTAGTATCTCACTTAAATGTTCAAAAAAATCACTTAACACGAGTAAGTAAGAAAATAATTTTGAAGAGCACATCCGTGAAAAACCTCCGTCCCTTAGCGTCAGATTTGCGCGCTATCTATCACGAAAGGTTTAAGAAACCCGATAGAATTTATTGCAGGAGCTTCGCAATGTTCCGAGTAATAGAATTCTTCAGGTTCATATATTTTAGGGTTATTGAGTGGAACATTTTTATTATGGTGCTAAATACGGATATGGCTTACTGGACGTTTCAGAGGCGCAGTGATAAACTTTCTGGGATTGAATGTGGAGTATAGATATAAAATATACTGTCGACTTATCGACGTATGATTTACGTCCTGTGATATATGATTTTCAATTCTAATGATGATATTTTTCGTCTTTTTTATTTCTAGGATTCGGTCTTTGTATATTTAAATTGTATGTTTTAACATCAAATTATATATCAAATTATAGATTATTGGGTATGGACTGTCCGTATGCCACAATTTCTAAACGCTTTCAGTCAGTCCTTGATAACCACTAGATGCTCGTGCCCCGCTTCTATTTTTTTCTATGTACATTAAAATTATAATTTGTGTTTTATTATATGTATATATGTAACATATAACATGTACGCTATAATTTCAATTGCATGTAAAGATGCGCGTGTGTGCGTGAGTATTTTATTTATTTACCGTACAAATCGAACAAATTTCAACTAGAATTCACAGAATTAAACTTTTCACTGCATAAAATGATTTGTTTAAAATCCAGTAAGAGATTTTGCATCCATTGTTTGAAACGCTCGATTGTTTTTTCAACTGTAAGAATATTTCTTCATTTTAGTTATTTGGTATATGTAAAGAAACTATGTGAACAAAGTTAATAAAAAAAAAACATTTATATTGCGATCCGTTCAATTTTAAATTGTCCCGGTTGTAATCGATTTGGGATAACTGATAGAGCCTGCGCACGAGCGCACATAGCTTAATTACCCCAAGTGGGACATGATCCGATCAGTTTGATCGACTTCTCGATTGTAACGAACGTCGGTATCGACTCGGTATACAACCGAATCTCGTGAATCTGACGTATGAAATAATGAGAACGAACGTTTATTGGTCAAAGAGGCCCAATAGCATTGGATATACTCTGAAATTACTGAATCGATTTAAATAATTCAATAACCATAAGACAGCAACATTATTCAGAAGTACCATAGGCTATACTTTTTGGTAGGATTGTGCAATGGTATTTTTATTTAATTAAAACAGTATATTTATAAAGGTGGACTTTTTGATGTATATTGTGTACCATTGAAATACTGTTATCCTAACTTTTCAATATGTATTATAAATGCGAATGTGAGTTTGCATGTTTGTTGTAGAAAGAAGGACACATTGTTTGGGGTAGAAAGAACATAGGGTACCTTTTATCAAGAAAAAAAATCTTCCTGAGGGATGGAAAAAGATAACCTTCATTTACAATATCGGTTGTCATTGTTACGTTATATCGTTGCTATGCCTATTCATATTATGTTTTGATAATAACTACTCTTTGACATACTTTACTTATAATAAAAAATATCCAGTGAGGAAAATAAAAAAAAAAATAATGCGTGCGAAGCCGCGGGCAACAGCTAGTTCAAATAAAACTGTTTTAGTTATAAGGATATTAAATCCCCGTATAACCGCTACGGATAATTAGATCTATGTGGTGTCCTTTGGCAGTCGGCCATCAAAATTTGCGTCGAAGTTTCGCAATCGATAGTGAACTAGGGGATGGATTGAACCTCATCATTAGGCTTAATGGATTAGTCTTTTGTCGCCCTGCCCCACTCATTAAAATGTTACTGCCTGCATGCTCCAATCGTTCTCGCGTAGTGAACATTATGACCTCTGGTGTCCTTATTTATCCGGGCATAGATTATCCTCGTTTGTTTATTTTTAATTGCTGCCTCGCTGTTATCTAGTACTTATTAAATGCCAGAGACTCTACAAGGGAGCTCATTGCCGTAAAAAGCCTCTCACGAGAATTTATATTATAGAAAATTAAAACATTAAAAATAATTTTATTGTTATTATATAAAAGATTTACCTAATTTATCGTATTTTAATTTTATTATTATCAGTTAAATTACATTTCGTTGTTAAGACAATAACCACATAATTAAATTTATACTTAGTTGTAATATTTCTGATAACGACGCTCTTTCTGTATAAAGTGTCCAAATGTAAAAGTAGTTTTAATAAAATATACAAAAGTACAGAATTCATTTGTAATAATTTACTTCTACTTGTGAACTTGTGTTCGTTTTGCGTTTCGAAATTATTCGCTTCTTTCACCACTTTATTTAAAGTTACTTCAGAATACGAAATATTGCTGGCGAATATTTTCTTTAAGATGAATTCTGCTCAAGTCCGCATTGCATTGCGATGCAATTTCCTCTTCAACAGTATGACTTCAAGCCACTATGATAATGTTACATATATTTTTTCTTTAAACAAAACAAGAAGATAAATCGTAGAGATAAATAGAAACCGCGATTTCTGCTCATATTTTATAAATGAGTATCTAGCTAGGTCCTAAAAATTACTGTAGCACCAAAATAATCATCGTAAGCATCAATAGACATCCTATTGGACGCAGGATTCAAATATCACCTCAAAGGTCCTTTGCCACCTTCATCCAGTGGATCCCCGTAAACTTGATCAGATCGTTGATCCATCTTGTGGGATACTACGGTGCGTCGTACACTACGTAGCTGCTAATTCCCGAACCTTTTGATCACATAGGCCATCCGTTATAAATGCAAATTTGCCTGCCCTGTGTGACTACTAAGTGTGTCTTAGAATGGTACGTGGGTATAAGCTATTCACTGGTATACACACATTGATAAGCTTGATTAAAAATTATTTATTGATTGATATTTACTTCAAATAGTCTAAAAGACGAGTGTTTTATATATGAGATGATAACACGCTAAAAAACCAACCTCACAACACTCTCCTGCGACATAAAGACGCATAATAACGCGCGACCACGGACTTTGCCTCGCTGACATATAATTAACAATTTCATGAGGCAATGGACATCGAGATTACGAGCCCGGCCACACTATTACCTGTTTTGATAACTAATGGGACACCATAAAACGAACGCCCGCCTAATGGACACGCATATTGGGTATTAATTGAACCTTGTGATTTTATAGCCCTGCATGAAGATATGAATGAAGTTTTTATTGATATTAATTATTCGACAACTTGAATCCGACGACATAGTCTTAGAGAAAAAAATCTATTATTTTTAATTAATTAACTAATGGAATTGTGATTAATAATGTCAACAATCCCATTCGGTGATAAGCAGTGAGGTGATCAAAAGATGGTACGCAATAGTTTTTTAATATTCACTCTTCTCTTGAAAGTGTGGACAAAAACAGTGAAGCTGGCAGTATGTTCGAATTCTTTGCCGATGGGGCAATAAAGATTTAGATCGCTTTGTTCGAACAAGTGGTATATCTATAACAAAAGGATGAACACTAAACCGAAGGTCTATACGTTCGATAGTGGAATAAAAAGTGGGGAACAAAATTATGTAATTTATAAAAAAAATATCTGTAGTGAATTTGCGGAAATTTCGATAAACACGCTACTTCCACATTTTAACATAGACCTTACAGTCAATAATTTTCAAATATACGATCCCGAAGGATTTTATTACCATGGAAAGTAATCGTAGTAAATCTCCGCGGTTTTCTTAAACCTGTGTGACAGATGGTGCGCCTATCTGAGGTTAGGTAGTCGGACGTTTTTCACGGCCACTACCACGGGGACCTTGTAAGTTCGTAGCCAAGTAATTACGCCAGAAATACGCCGAACTAAGAAATTTCATTATGAATTTGATTTTATTTTTGTGACCGTAAATGTTTATTTGATTATGTCTAATGTATAAATGTTTAATGACTGGGCGTAGGTCTTCTTACAAGGATCTTCATACATATCGATCAGCTTAAATGTATAATTGTGTTTATACCATCATATCGATGAGATCCCTGTGGTCCATAGATTAGACCACCACAGGTTATCAGCAGATGAAAGTGTATTTTATATTACTAGATGAAAAAAATTAATTAATAAATGCTTTTTGCTGGTTTTTCAAATAATCATCGGTAAACGATAGATGTACGGAAAAGAAGCGACCTCCTGCGACCGCATTATCCTAATAGGGTCGCAGGTAAAGACAAGTTAAGACGTCTGAACCCATATTTTCACTAGAATTTATTTCAAATAACGTAAGAGGTAAGGCCGTTGCTGTTAGATACAAATATCACGTATTTATATATGTTATTACGTATACAAGAACAGAAATAGTCGTTAGTACTCACCGGGATATGATCAGGTGTATTTAGGCGGTTCGAATCCTTTTTAACCATGTTAGGTACTCTATATTCGTGATTTCTGAAAGACATTTTTTTTGTTCCTGCCCTTTTCCCAATTTATGTGGGGTCAGCACAGTATGACCGTAGTCTATACTGTAATAAGTTTTGACTATAGTTTTTTTTACGGTCGGTCGCCTGTCTGACGCTAACTCTCCTCGGGCATATATATGAAATATTAGTAGATTAACGAAATAATTTACTAATATTTCTTTTAGCCATGTCCAAACAAGTTTTAAACTTGGTTGGATATGGTTCACGACGATTGTGGAATGGCGGGATTCGAACCCACGACCATGTTGTGTATGTTGGCTCTTACGACTTAAGGCGTTTCTAATCAGCTGGGCTGTATTCAATAAATAGTCTGATTCGGTGGAATTCACACTTACTGCGGGTATTTTGACTATAATTTACAATTAATGTTTAAAAACAATTAAAACGAATGCTTTCCTCTTAAGTCATTTTAACGATACAGTCGAGCGATCGGTTTAAAAAAAAACCTGCCTTAGTATTTCGGATAACTAGTCGTTCCAAGCGAAGTATACTGAGTTAGTTTAGCTCCAGGCATAAGTTAAACAACATTTAACTAAATAAATGTTTCCTGTAATGAGAAACAATATAGGAGCTTCTAAATTTTCTGCTGGAACGTAACGACTCGCCAAATGCAGTGTTTTACTAAGCTACAGTTTGCAAAACGCCCAAAAACTTTTTGAAGATGGGAAAGGGAAGATGAATGGACGAGAAGGGTATGGGTTGCTAAAGGAAATATCTTTTGTCCTGTTTATCCTCTCCTCTATTCATTAAAGGTGGGCAACGGTATGGCATGGTAGCGGTCACTTAACATCAGGTGAACCGCTTGCTAGTTTGCCACCTTGTTCCATAAAAAAAAAAAACTTAGAAAAGACGGTATTAAGAGTATCAAACTTGCACGTTGCACGTACGAATGAATGAAAGTAAAAGAATCTAGAACGATGTGCCAGACCGTGGAAAAACGTAATCTGTCCACTCCTCTTGCGTGTGAGTGTTTATTTATTTATTTTATGCATTTATCATCTTATTTTACCCTTAACATTGACCACGTCGTCGGTCCATCTTGTAGTAATATTTTTTTTTTACTATATACACATTACGTCTCAGAGTACGTATTTTATATCAATATTAGTTATATCATCATCAAAGACAGGTGTAAGTTCATCGAAGTACATAATCTGAAGGGCTATTGGCTCATGAAATTGTTAATTAACTGACAACGGTATTGGCCCCGTGATAGTTGGCCCTTAACAAGTGCCGGGTGTCGTTACGCTAGTCCAATTAAAGTGGGCCCAAGTAATCAAGCTTATTGGTTCGTGGAACAGCCCCTAAACAAGATTATACCTAATGGTATATCATATTCATCAATAATATTATTAATATTAATTAGTCAGTAGGTGTTGTACAGGGTGATTACTTGGCATCTTAGTTTTAGATAATTCAGTTTTAGCGGTGCTACCTTTATGGCTTTCGGACCCGGGTACATTCTTAAATTTCGCCCAAATTAATAAATGCTTCCTGTGAAAGATTTCCTCAGTCAGTTCGGACTAAAGCGTGCGCCCTCCATTACACCGTGTTGATTTATCAGTGTTTCGCTATCCCATAAGGGTTAGCCAGGGCTCGGCGTTTATTTACCTAGTACAACATTATTGTTTCGTTTTTTGCGTTTATTTAGAGAAAAGGGAGTAAGTTTCCAGAAGTTGCATTTCGTATTCCTCGAAAGGAAATGGCATCGAGTAGCCCGGATGTTATAACAAATTGTACAAAGAGAATATTTCTTCGCGCATAAGATATGAAGAAGTAAAAAGGAGTCAACCATATTGCGGACTTTCATAGTATTTATAGTTGTGAATTTTAAATGAACTTGGGCTCCAGGGGCATTTTATTTCGGTGGCACAGGGAATGAAAACTTGCCTTGATTTTAGCGGATAAAATTGTGAAGTTTAGAGCAATGTTTGTCTTAACACGGGGTAAATATAAATCTATCAGCAATTATATATGTGGCTCACGACCACAGTTACGGTGTACAATTATTTAAGCAGTCGGTACAATAACTTACTAGTTACATGATCCATGTTATGTGATACAAGAGAACTAAAAACCTGAGATTCCTCAGTTAACGTGTTTCGCTATTAAAGTTTAACGATGTGTAATCCAGAGGTATTTAGAGTAAGGTCTTCTGAGATTAATAGAACGGCCACATTCCTCAGTCCGTGGCGCGGCTGTAGGCGACGTATAATTTAGATTCCTGAAACAATCGCTTAGTGCATATAAACTTAAAAGCTACCTCGTGCATATATTATGTGAGGTATTCATAATAATCTAGCCTGTCACTTGTTTTTATAGAGATAGAGATATAACCTATGTGAGTTTTCTACTATGCTTAATTACTTCTTCTTTAAGTCAAAAATCTGGACTTCTATGGTATCGGTATTTAATTTTTTTTTCTGGTGGCATGACCAATTATAAGAGCTGACGTAATACGTAGTTGATTCAGTATTTTTTTGATTATATATTTAAGAGAATTTATCAAACTTCGGATGTGAAATAATGCAAGCTAAACATAAAACATTTACCGACATGGTTACGAATCGGTGCTATAGAGGAAAACAAATTAAAATCAGAATAAACTTGTGAATACTCTAATGACTCTTATTGCGGCCATACCTGTAACAAAGGCCTGGTTCGCGCTGTGCAGTATACGAGAATCAATTTGGGTTAATACGCGTTATTCTTCTTTAATAGTTTATCTGGGGACAAATGACTTGCCCATTAACTCTAATGACGAGGCTTAATCCACCCCTTGGTTGATTATCGACATAAGAATGGAAAGTTCGGGGAAATGGAGACAAAAGAAAAGTTGCTATTTCATCTGTAGAGTTGCAATATCGTCATAAAAAGAGTTATAATTATATTTTTTTAATTATATATGTTGTCAAAGATGGGTTTTATCGGTTTCACACTTCGATCAATAATAAATACACTAGATTTAAAGTAACGTACTTAAAAAATGCCAGTGAAATCGATGGACAAATAAAAGTATTTATTTTTCAACTACAATTTTAAATATTTATAGGCTAATAACGTTGGTTATTACAAAATGTTTTTATATTTCGTTATGTATACTAATTGATAGGAAAGCATAGTAATTTCAAATAATTCTTCCGTGTATCGTTGATCGAAGATGTCACATCACTTAAAACTCTATAATGTTAATCTTGCCTATGAGAACAGTGGTAGAGCCCTCAGCAGCAGTTGTTTCATAAAATGGGTACGCTGGACCAGGGAAGTACCGCAACTTTACTGAATACCGGTGCGTACCAGTGGTTTTTTATATTTCTACATATAATCTGAGGAATAAAGTGCTTCACGCTTCAAAGTCCCTTACTCCCTCTCTCCCTCTCTTCTTTTTTCCTCAGATAAAGGGGAGAAGATATTTATAACTATTCTTTTTTAACAGTTGTCTCCGTCCGACACAATATCCTGCTTTACATAGAAAAATGAATACAAGAAAGCATCTGAAGCAAAAGCAAACTTGTATAATGCTATTATAATAGATATACAACGTAGGTCAACAATGAATATTCGTCTCACAGAAGCATATTCATAGGACATAAACATGAGATAATTTGGTTTGTTCATCATAAATTTGCAGAGACACGGCGCGAGTGAGCCATAAAATAATATAGTTTGTATGTTCAACAATGACTTACAACGCTGCATTAATTCTCTGCGTGAATGAGTCTATTGCTGCTGAGACAAATGTGACGTTTATTGATATTTCGATTTATGTTAAGACCAACTAATTTGCAAAAGTGGTTACCTTGTCCCTGTGGCGTGAGTTACTTTTGCTGTTACTATCCAAGTAAAAGAGCCATTCTCACTCTTTTTTAGGATGATAATATAATTAATAGCATAGTGTGGGAGGTGCAGCAGAGTTAAGCTGTCAGATTTTAAGATCGTCAGCACATTCCAACAGATATCAGGAAATCTATAAGTGCTAAATTTTGGTTTTGTGGAACCTATATTCAACCGTTAGAATACTAAAGATTAAGGACTGCGAACGCAATGTATAAATATAAAATATTTAATTAATTATTTGGTACACCAAATTAATTTGTAATGTAAAAATAAATCTACTAATATTGTAATAATCGATTAACATTGTTGACTTTTTTAAGTCTTATTGGTTTATTTTTTGCATTTACGATTTACTGTTAAGCTAAACTAAAGTAACTTTTAGAAGTTTTACCTTTAATAATAATTAAATGTGTGTGCATTTATAAATGCATGAAGTGAACACGCGGATTGCCTGCTCATTGTCATCTATAAACATTCGCAAGATGTAGAAGAATTGCATTTAATAATGACTAAGCTAATCCTCTGTCGCTGTTCGCTGTTCTTCATTAATATATTCTACATGCGAATATTTTGCAGATAGTATTTTCTCATAATGATTTCTTATCTAGTATTTTCTGGTCAAGCTGGGCGATACATTCAATAACGAGAGCCGTTACTTGGTCCTTTACTGTTTAAATTACTAAAGGACATAAAATATTATTATAAAATAAACAGAACGTAAATAATCATGCAATCGATACACAGAGAAGTTGCCACACTTTCATAATACATTATCCGCGACGCAATATAACGCTGAATTACATCGATTATCGTGGGCCGATGTCTATTCCCAGAGTAATCTTGGATGATTCCGCAAATATTTGCCGTCATTAGTGAAGTTTAGTCTTTATATTAAAATATTTATAATTCAAAAGACATCTTTATGACGACCGGACGGTAGTGCCACATTAAACATTCGTTGAAAAACTTACCGTGCCTACGCTTTTGTCGGCGTAAGTTGAAATTGATTTGTTTGAATTAATTTACGGGATATTTAATGCTGAAAGGATTTTTGTGCCGATTCTTGGATTTTTTACGTCCAGTAGTAGATTCTTTTAGATGATAATGACAATGTTAGTGAATTTTTTACCGTATCTATCTTTTCACAGCATTCCAGAACGCTAGGGGACTGAGACGTTAGTCGTCCAGATTATTTATCAGAATTTACGTTTTATTTTGAAATGTTCGTTTTATTATATTAGAACCTGACGAATTATCTTAAGGTTTTTAGACACAGTTGCATCAGGTTCTGAAATAGCTAAATGTCTCTTTTGCTTAATTTTAATTTCTTTACATATTCACCTAAAAGCGCGCCCGAGCTCTGCATAACTTAGCTTTTCATGCTTAGGATATTGTGGTAACAAAATTATTTTAGTAAACAAGGTTATGAAGGTGTATTCAGATGAAATTATCACGATTCTAATTTAAATAGACGTGATGAATTTTGTCTATATACCTGTTTGTATACTTCTATCACTTATCTTATCTTTGGGCACCTTCTATCAATTCTACTCATTTACTGACTTCAAAAAAGGAGGAGCCTCTGAATTCGCGATTTTTTTATGTTGTTACCCTCAGAACTTCGACATTTATGAATCGATTCTGAAAATTCTTTTTGCCATCGAAAGTTCTTGTTTCCAAATTCCATATAAATTTTATCCGATAAGTGGCGCCACAATTATATTTTCGCGAATTGTAGTCGGTTTTTTGGAGTTTTACTGTGTTTAAATTATTTTACTCTTCTTCGTTTTTTAACTGTCATTCCATTTTCTTTCTATGTATTTTTCAAAATGGTAATAAAACTATTGGCTACTTTATATTTGTGTCATTAGTATTATTACATGAAACAGTAAGAGTGCAGTTATCGAATGGTATTCGCTTTGCAGCGCATTGTAACTGATCTGGTTCGATGAACCGACGAATAAATGCTCTGTAAATAAGCATAGCAATAGCCGACGTCATCGCTTCGGCTTAAATTTTATTTATATTTGTCGTATTTAATACTAATTGAAATATGCAAATTGTATACGACAAATGTAAATTAATAATGGGTTATATACTTTTGGGCTTGAAATAATGTTTTGTATGTTCGTTTTCCTGAAATTGTATAATTTAGAGACTATGAATGTTTCGAATGTCTAAAGAGAATCAGTAAACGTCGGGTGTTAGTACGGTCTGAAAACAAGGGAGAAATCATTTTTAATTAATTATGATAAGGTAAAAATGTACATCAGTACATGTACACAAAAAAATTGTATTGTTATTTAATTTGTCTTCAGTCAAGCGATTTTCTTATCTATGTAATTATTATTTCTGCTCCGTGTTAAAAAAATCTATAAAAATGTAATGCAAGACGTTTTGATAAGTGTATAATTTCTTTTTTATTGAACAAGCTAGCACACGAGCAAGCATTTCACCTGATGTTACGTGACCGCCACCTATAGGCATCCACAACAACCAATCGAGTTGCAGATGCGTTGTCTA
>DWTW01002201.1:0-11381 GCA_018246275.1 Papilio slateri
CTAAAGACTCTCAATCATTGTGCTGCGGCACTTTTGTGTATCGCCAAATTTTAGAAATGCATGTAGTAAAAACTATAATGCTTTTTATTATTGCGAGTTAAGTTTAAATTAAAGAAAAGTATTTAATTATTTGAATATGATAAATATTAATAACACTTATTAGAAAAGAAAATTAAAAGCTTAATTAAAAAGGGGAACAAAAATATGTAGACGACTCCTATGTTTCGCGTTGTCATATATTTTATAATTGCTAAACTTAAGGCGAAAAGAACATCTCTAGCACATGACAACGCAACAATGGTAAGCCTCCAATAAGATAAACCAGATGTTAGATCTAGTCAAGAATTACGAAGTTCTATATTTGAGGACGATAATGAACCGACCTTTATGGTGATACCTCGAAAAAGGCTGTGTTTATTGGCAGATGATAACGATTATGATGACATCTTAGTACATAAGAGTCCGTAAAATCAAAACTCATTTGTAAAATCTGGCTGGCGAAGACTGACCATCAGTAAATTCCTGGTTTCCAAGATGGCTTCTTAGCCCATCATGTATCATTTTCATATAGACCACGATGAAAAAGGGCAGCGAGAGCTATTCACGTAGTTAGAGTTGTGATAATTTTTTGTATGTTGCTATAAACTTAGCACAAATAATTGTAATATACAAATAGTACGTTGCTTAACCCGAAAAAAAAAATAGGGCATATTATATCGTGACCGGAAAGCCATCATGTTTTAATCATTATTAAATCGTGGACTGTTTGATCAATTCCGAAATAAAATTACCACTCGCGATAGTCAACATTGGATTCGTAAATAAGCTGATACTATTTATTACTATATATTATAACTATTTGAGTTAAAAAGTCATGATATCGTCCCACATCAGACGGTTTACCCCAAATATTAATTAGGAATTACCAACTAATACATTAATATAAATCCTGATTTTATTCTGACCAGTAAATTGTTTTTTACTTGCCCTTGACTTTAAGGTCGGTAATTTTATTTATATTAACTTTATTTATGTTTATTAAGTGCTAGTAATATTGGAATAAAAAACGATTTACAAAAAATTGAGTCACTGCTCGACTCTCTCCTGTCTGTAACTCAATCTGTAGAGTCTTCTCTGTAGAGAAAGCTCTTTGTGCGATCTTACTCTATGGTAGGTTGTTTAGAATAGGCGACCTAAAAGCTCCTCTGTAAATCGGCCGAACTTATAATATAACATAACGGAAGACGCTGCAAGTCTATTAAATTTAGAGATGCCTCGTCAAGGCAAATGATGGTCTCTCAGTCTGATAGTGTTGCTTTTAACCCTGAATATGTTATACTGCGGCATATTCGTATAAAGTATTACTAATATAACTGACATGTATTTATCTTACAATACTAGATATATAAAAAATCTTTCACTATATGTATCTGAATCTATCATAGATTCAGATACATACAATGAAAGATTTTTACAAAGAAGTAGGAAATTTGTATTTGAAGAACCTGTGTTACACCTCATCTGGTCTTAATCAAAGGTGGTTATAACCATATAGTCTATCGCGGAACATAAGTCTTGCTTGATGATGAATGAAGTTTTTCATTTTGTTGTAAAACCTTTTTTTAAACCGCTGTTTTAAATATTTGTAAGCAAGACACAAACAACTCATAACAATATTGCTACAAAAATTATTTTAAAATAAATAAAATATTTTAATACCTCATTTGTCAAACAGTAGGACTTCCAGACAACATTTATGATAGGTGATGTCTAGTCCATGTTCCATATAATTTTATTTAAATCATATAGAATCGTAGAAATAGAACGAGGAAAGAATATCAAATAGCGAAAATAACCGACGGAGACCAGAATTGCCAACGTTGTGACATATTAGAATCATGAATTCAACTTTCATCTGCCCGGTGGCTTTATAAGAAAACTAGAACAAGCGCTATTTTTCATTGCCTGTTACGTTATTCTTGGAAATATAAATTATATTTGTTGTGACACGACACATTCTATTCTTTATAATCATCAACATGTTTACAATGTTATCTATATGCAATATAATAAAACTTGAACTATAATCGTCATGGTTATCTTTAAAAGTAGTGGTAGACATACAATGGTCTTTGTTATTAGATGAACATATCGAAACGGAGTTGTACCATAATATTACAGCTCACTTTATCACTTTCACGGGTGATGTTTTGAAAAGTCACTTACAAAAGGGTAAAATATGGAGAATGTTATTATTCTAAGTCAGCTTTCTAACTGATTAGCTCGATTAACACATCCATTTTTAGCAGTGTTAGAGCCCACAACAACAATATCTGTTGAACGAATGGGCCAGCTCGACCGCTGAAATACCACGATCTCACAGAAGATAGGCGTGAAATTGAAAAAAAAATACCCATAGGTAGCGTTCACTTAATATCGGGTGAACTGTTTGCTCTTTTGCGTATTCTAATATAAAAAAGGTAAAACAGCTGAAGGACTTTTGTTTATAATGAGATCATAGAAGCAGTTAGGTGTTCTCTTATATATTTTAGTCTGAACCTTCGTAGAGTAACTGGCGTTATGGCTACTGAGACAGAGCCTCGGCTTTGAATTAACTTAGAACATGTGTAGCAATACATGTTCTGAGTTAAGTCAAAGCCGAGGCACAGTAGTGACGTTAATCAGAACATGCAACATAAACATGTAATTGTATAAAAATGATTTTAAAAATAAAATACTTACAATCTTCACAGATCTGCAGTTCGATCTTATCAAGATCTTCGTCATCCTCAAAGTCTGTCTGCACGGTCGCGTCACGTGTGTAGTTCTGCAGAGCGATGACATCGAACGGGGGACCTTCTGCGGGAGCATAGCTAACTGAATTAGAACTGCATTGTTCTCTCGTGACGTGTGTCTCCTGTGTCTCATGGCGAGCGCGCTTGCACGCCGCGCACCCACACAAGGAGCCGCGCACTCGCAGTAGCCACACAAGCCCGAACAGCGCCATCCATGTGGTCATGCTGTGTCGACACCACCCACCATTACACAATACGCTTCACTTACAGTCACTCACACATTTTTTTCATTATTCTTATCGATATTATACTGCTAATTTAGGCAAAGTGCTGACCTGTTGTTTTGCTTTACACGATTGTAACATTACTTCTATTTTCTGTTATCACATATCTAGTAATGTTCTTAGGCGCTGTAAATCTTACATATGACCAAGATTAGATAAGCTTTTAAGGGAAAAACTATATTAGTCTTAGTGGTCAGGCTAGTTTTCGATTGCAGAACTCGACGGTAATGAAATGGCGCAACTTATTCCAAACAATTGGACGTCGATCATTTTTATTTTATTCGTGTGATAACTGTCCTGCTTGTTTTTCGCTTAGAAAAAAGCAATTATTATTTTATTCAACTATTTACCGATATCAAAAGGCAATAATTTCCGTTGGCTACAAAATCAACTTAAAAACGTCGACGAAATCCTCGAGAATAGTTTCAGTTCGGATACTTAAGACCGTCTGTGAAGCGAATTACCGTTCACATTTACGATATCGACCATATGTTATTACTTATGGATATATGGGAGACTCGAGTAGCCAGTTATATTCGCATAACATACGTGGAGAAAGACACGATGAAATGATAAATGTTGGCAATAAATTGCAGCATTCGAGATACGAGTATAAATGGCAGTACTTACGGAGAATCATGGGAGTATCAATTCGTTATTAATGTTATCTAAATTCAAATATGTTATATTTTGTTAACGAAATTATCGCTCTGTCGAACTTTGAAGAAGAAAATTTATTTTATTTAATAAAACCATTTCCTAGTAAAATACTACAGTTCATTGTTGTGAAGGTCATTTTGAATATCGTTCAATCTTTACGACGCTGTCCTTGCTGGATATATAAATAAAATTTCGTCTACAATATAAAAGGTGGTTTGAATTTTAGAAATAACTGTATACATAAAAGTTTATCCCATTTCATTGTGTCGTCTGTCTCATGTCGTTGACACTACGAGTATGTCCGAATACATAGCTCATGCGTCTTTCTGCAATATTCAAGTTACCCAAGAAGGCAAGAACAATTTAATATTCCTTCCATTAGTAATACAGCAACTCTATAATTAAATTAGGTTTATTATTCGTTAGACGGGGACATAGTTATTGTTGAATTCAATTAAAATGTACTTCATTGTACATTTTCTATCAACTAGATAATTGTTAAGTTTATTCCACTTTGATCACCTGGGTAATACCGACCCGTGATCTATATTTGTGCGTAGATGTATGTCAGTCGAAGAAGCGCGAGAGGTGTGCCAAGTGGAAATCAGTAATCTCACACTCTGGGTTAAGGGCGTGAGTGATTATTTATTTATTAATATATATGAATCAGATTGACCTACTAATATCCCCATAATACTGATAAGGAATGGTTATGTCAGAGGTAGAGACAAGATAATTCATCTGTGTCCAATTTTCACCAAAGATTAATTAAAAAGATATACGTTGTTAATCGCAATTTCGAAGTTCAGGTAACACACACTGTATAAATAATTATAGTACAGCTTCTACTAATATCTTTGGTTTGACTAATGTTTTATAAGATTCCTTTGTAGATTTGTTATATAAACGCCTTGTTTCTATTCAAATACATTATGTTATCAATATACGAAAAGTATTTTGACACAGTGGAATAGAAGTATGGATGTAGATGAGGCGAGAGTGTGTCAGGTGTGCCAGGATCGCGCCAAATGGAAATCCGTGATCTCTGCCTACCCCTATGGGTTACGGGCGTGAGCGCATATTTATTTATTTACTCTAAATATATTTTAAAAAGTTATGTATAAATTTTTCGAGTATGACATGCAGTGCTGTAGATTGATTTTCATATATATAATTAATGACACAAAATAACACGCTAACAATCGTAATCGTACAACTACGATATTTTGTTAATGGCGATGTTGACACAGTGTCACTTGTGTTCATTAATCATTGCCTAATGAAGCTTGGCAGGACACTGAAGCGATTAAATTAAACAACTATACTTGGCACGCGTCTTATTTAAATACCTGAACATGTTTTACGCACAATTTTTATTATTACCAGGTTGGTAACAAGCAAGACTCAAATATTCAATCCGTAAAAACCAAACCACGAGTCCTTCGAAGATTTTCGAGAAGAGTTAATAATGGATTTAGAACTCGGATTAAGTCATAAAGTAAAACAAAAAGAGAGAAGAATATTAGAACACTAGAGCTTCAATATAAGTTAATTTTTAACAAGTTCAAATGAAGCACACTTGGATTTTGAACGCTTCATAATCCGAGAATATAATGTAGGCATCTTATGGACTAGCGCGGTGGGTAGTTAGACAATCTAGCATTAATATGTACTTGCATAAGTAAAAGGGGTCTTATAAGACGAACCTTACAACATAATATAATGTGTTCCATTTACAATATAATTACGACAGTAAATCCTAAAGCAAAAGTGAAAACTAAATACACGGCAGTACTTTTGAGAAAACTAGATGAAATTTAAGTAGGTACAAATATAGTCAATGAAAGATATATGAAATGTTACTTTAGTAGAGTGTGGAATATAAAAAATAGAGCCAACGGCACTACAGCCTTTGATCTAATTTCGCTAAGCCATTAGAGAAAAATTACGAGACAACTGACTGTTAAATAAACTTATCAAATACTAGCAGCCCGCCCCGGCTTTGCACGGGTATTTAACAAAAATGAAGCCGGGGCGGACCGCTAGTTTTAACATAAGTTGACACATCTGTAATAGTTCATGTGTCTAACTATTACAGTTATGTCATAATATCGCGGACTTTTTTGTATATATTAATGTCCTCTATAAAATTGTAGTGCATCACTTTGCTCTATTGTCAATAATTTCCGCAGCGTACGCGATATAACGAACTTTTTGAAAATACTCCATAGCCTATGTTCATCAGGGATAATGTATGATTCTAATGGTGAAAGAATTTTTTTTAATCGGTCTAGTAGTTTCAGAGCCTATCAATTTAAACAAACAATCAAATCTTTCCTCTTTACAATATTAGTTTAGACTTAATTATAAGCAAATTCGTTTAAATAATTTAAAAATCTGTTACCATCTTCAACCGCTTCTTTGTATTTCGAATAAAGCTTAGAAATCAATTCCTTAGACACACTTGTCACTGAAGTATTTTTACCGAAAACACATTCGAGCACGATAAGAAACAAAAACAAATTCAGTTGACTACCAAAACAAAAGTAAACCATTTTATAAATGACATAACCTCACAACGATAGCGCAAAACGCATGCAACTGATTAAGTTCTTTGCATGAATGCATCCATGAGATTTAATTTTCAATAATATTATGATTAAATATTGATTGTAAACATTGCCAATTGTTTCCATTGACAACGACTAATGGGAAACTAAAATATAGCGAATAATTTGTGCAAAATGCTACGTAAAATGTTTTAGGTACACCTACGATATCTATATAAAAAATGTAATGATCGTTTGTTCAAAATCATTAATCTCATAAAGTTCTTTACAGATCATTTTGAAATTTTTACACAACATTCTATTCATATATGGGCAGGATTTTATGTATTTCTTTTGTCCCAAAAGTAAAAAGTTCTCGGGGATATAAAAAAAAACATAAAAGCGTCATTTCCAATATAAGCTGCCATAATAATGTTACAATAAGTTATAATATTTCGACAGTAACAACTTTTTGACACATGCTACATATACTTCGAAGTTATTATACGGGAAAAAATTATTAAAAAAATCAACTAGGAAAATATGAATCGAACGCCAACGAAGCCGCGGGCAAAAGTTATTTTATAAAATAGAAAGATAAATAATGTAGGTATAGCCTAAATCATTTAAACCCGAGTAATATGAAGTACTATAAGCCTTATTATTCTATACATAAAAAAGTATTCTTTCAGAATACACTTCTCCTGTGTATCCCTTAAGAGTAAGGAATGAGTATATGGAAATAGCAGAGTTGTAGAGTAATATTTCTCGTTTCTTCTACATCCATATATATCCGTACACGTTTGTTGGTTATTACTCAAAATTTCGCCTTCATTCCGCATGTGACCAATCTGGTCGAAACCAACACTGCCACTTACTTCTGCAACATAAATTTGCCTTATCACTCTTTTTTAATCATTCTTTTTTCAATCCCGAACCACCGAAGCATAGTTTCCAAAATTTGATAATGCTCACAGAAAATAATTATAACAATTTCACTTATCAATATTATTATAAAACAAAGCCCCCACGTCGTGTCCGTCTGTCTACTGTTTACTGAATTACTGAATACTGTTTTCACCAATGGACGGAGTATATTATTTATTAAGATCTTGTATTAATTGACCTAAATATGACGATTCATTTATAATAGAAGACATATACGGTTGGTACTAGTACGTACCTATTACAAATAAAAATGTTAGCTTTTACGCTCTCCTAATCGTACGAAGGCGGGGCGGTAAGTAAGTAAGCAAATAAAAGATGATGATTCACGAATAATAATCTTATAAAATCTTGGAAGGGCACAATGTAAAAAAATATATGACGGTTCATGTGTTTAATACAGGAGTTTCAATAAGAATGCACTTTTTAAATGCTGTGGCATTTTTTCTCATAAAAACATTGTTGCCGTAAACGAGAATTGTCGCGAAAAATCCTGTAACATCAATTCGGCAACAGCTTTATATTGCACGAGGCATTACTCAGTGAAGGTTGACGAAACATCTCCATTTACACCCGTACAAGATTTCGCTAACTTAGCATGATGAAATCTCAACCATCGGCAATTCTTTCAAGGGGTAATGTGTCGATTTTATGAAAAAAAACACCTTCGTCGTCCAAAAAAGCAATATAACTTGTGACCCGCGAGGGCTAGGGGGAGAGAGTAAATACTTTATTCAATACTAAATCTATTTTATAACTAATAAAAATATCACTACTTGCGCCAAATAAGTGTTCAAAGTGCACTTTTTCATTTTAAAATAAAAAAACGTGACTATTGAGAGATTCTTTATAAAACTGTCGTAATATTTATCTTGTTGTTTAGATATAATAAATTTATTTCATTGTATCTTTGCGGGTCAATAATTTTTATGATTTTAAACCCCTTTTTGTCTATTATAAGTATGGATTTTACATACATTATGAGATTACAAGGAGACTATGGCTAAATATCTAAAACTAATTTTAGTCAGAAAGATTTCAATCGATTTATTCTCATCATTCGCTCATTAGTGTTTCCCAACTGGGATTCGAAACCTCGACCACAACATTACTGGGCTATGACCGAATACATACCGCTAATTTTTTTAAGCAACTTTCACTTTTAGGAAAAACATTTTTATAAAATGTGAACGTGTTGAACAGTTTCGTGAAGAGCGTCGGCCAACAGCTCTCCGTGTTTGACAAACACTCGAGCGAAGTGTTTTAAATTTTAATCGAGTTGACATTTTACAGCGGAGATATTTTAGGCAATAATCAATTACAACATGGAAATATTTACTTATTTACAACACTAAAAATAAAATAATAATTAATTACAACATTGAAATTTTTAATAACTTATTTCCAAATATTTGAAATCGAAAATAAATTAAAACATTCAAATTGAGAAATAATTAATTTCCACGTTAAAAGTGAAAATATCAATATATTATAAAATAATCTACACTAGTAAATTTATTGTTGTTGATTTTGGAAGTGTCATTGTGCATTGCAAACAAACAAGACAAAGCGAATGTAATTTATTTCAATCCAAATTAACAGTGGTAGAGCAAGGAGCTGTTGTACGAATGAATCGTTTCGGCCATGACACATACCTACCACGAACCTACCTCATGGACGGTAGGGACATGGTAGTCCACAGCACGGAATTCCAAGCCGGTGTAAAGTATACATATGTGACCGAACGATCGTGAACTTCGTCAGTTTGTTATCGGACTAGGCATGTTAAAAACCGGCAGTGAATTTTTAACTAAACAAATCGTTGACAATTTGACGTATCATATCATATCACACGCAACATACCTACTTTTTCTTTAATAATCATCATAGTAGTTTTAATAATATAACTATCATGTCCAACCTAACGAAACTAACCCTTAATAACGTTCATTCTGAACATAACGTAATAACGCTTGCAAAATATCAGTTCACAATCTCACGATTTGATATCAACACTTTATAAACTATCGACTATTATGACACGTCAAATTGTGAGTGATTTCACGTTTTGCTGAAAATCACTCACAAGTTGACGTGTCATATTGACCAAGAAAATCGATGTTGAATCGATATTTTTATTTTTATTTTAAATATTGTTTTACTAAAAATATAATTTGTATAGCCTAACAGCATTTTGTATTCTTATAAAAGTATCTAATAGTTGTTGGTCGCGGCTACGCACGCATTTATTTTATATTTTTCTCGCTGGAAAATTTTGTAATTTAATGCCGCGTCTAAATACTAACTTGGAATTATAGGTAAAATATGTGAACACGTAACAAGTGTTTGCGTCTATATAACATTACTATGGCAGCTGATATTGTAAATAACGGCGAGATTTTTTGTATGGAGATTTTTAAACCGATTTTTTCAATGTAGAAGATTTGCGTTTCTCCTTAAAACACTAACCAAACAATTTTATCTATGTTATATATCAAACTTACACCGACGAGAATATATGCGAAGCTGTATGAATGTAGAATAAGCGAGAGAGGTGTGTCAGGACCGTGTTAAATAGAAATCGTAATCGCTGCCTACATCGGGCCCATACGTTCGTGTATTTATGATACACAATGTTGTCAGGTCAGCACAATAGAAGAGTACGGGGTGTACACGATGCTGCCGGCGCAGCAGCTCGCCCCCATCAGCCCCTGGCCTCCCGATACCAACCTGCTCGACCGCATGGACGACCTGGCGCACAAAGGTAAAGGTAATGGTGACCACCATTTCTTCTGACAATAGAAAGCAAATGCACTCAAAAGACTTATAAAGAAATAAACAGGGAAACTTTAAATTTGTAAAATTTAATATTTTAAACATAAAAATAATGATAAAAATATATCTCTTAGAATGATCACCTGTTATTCTTATATTCTTAAACATGACAGCGGGGGGACCTGTCGCCAGACACCTAGTAGAAGGTCAAACCTTTTATTAGGTGTCTGGCGACAGGTCTTGCTGCGTATGCTGGCGTGAACTGTGACATTTTATTATATAATAGTAAAAATATTAAGCATATGCATAAGCATATATGCTAGTTTCAAATCTTCTGAACGAACTTTTAAACGAAGCTATTAAGAAAATTATTTTTAAATAAAAAAAAACTCACCATCAATCATTTCACATTTCACTTTCACAAATGTAATTTTCACTTCAAAAACTAATGGTTGCCAAGACTCGCAAGTTCGTAATGAATTTACTGTTTTTAAATAAATAATGAATAAATAAATTATGAGATCACCAATGGAGCCCCTAGCTGAGCTCTATTTTGTGTGCGTCTTAGTCCACAGGGCTTGTCACAAGTCTAGAGCATATGTATAACTCACAGTGCTCTTGAATGTACCACATTTATAATAATATATAATAAATAACTCTACCTCTAAGCCCGGACTACAAGCTCTACATCGTAATAAAAAGTATGTCTTGTCCGTTTCGTTATGGACTTAAAAGTCACGTTCAATGAGTATAAAACGGTCAAGCCAAACTTTTGACCTACCTTTGCTTCCTATAATGGCGGGAGTCAGATACTGTATAAAGTTTTCTAAAACCATTATTGTTAAGACCTGTGTAACACAACCTGTTGCATTTACAGTCCATACAATATGAACATATGAGAGCTCGTGATTAATTGGAGTAAGCAGGATTGTGGTGCGACAGGTCACAGCGGTGTTAACCAGCTCGGCGGGGTGTTTGTAGGAGGCAGACCGCTTCCGGACTCCACGCGGCAGAAGATAGTCGAGCTGGCGCACTCGGGCGCGCGCCCCTGCGACATCAGCCGCATCCTGCAGGTCTCCAATGGATGCGTCTCCAAGATACTCGGCAGGTTAGTTCATTGCACTAATTACTTTGTAAGAGTCAGACCTCTGTCGGACTCCAAGTGGTAGAAGATAGTCGAACTGGCGCACTCGGGTGCGCGCCTAGGATAGACTTATGGGACATATAAACTGCCAGCAAATTATGAACTGAACGAATCATTCACAATTTGACGTGTCATTTCTCGATAGCTTATAAGTTGACGAAGTCAAATCGTTAAATTGCGAAAATTTAAATTAGAATAGAAGATAATTTATAGGTTAGTTTCGTTAGGG
>DWTW01002202.1:0-11380 GCA_018246275.1 Papilio slateri
CGTGTAAAATTACTCTTATTTCTAATTGCGTAAAATTATTTTTCACTTTTTAGTGCATTTATGTTTTTTTTTTAAGTTGGTTTTGTTTTTTTGTTAAAAGTTTTATTTATTTAAACGCCTTAATTCTCATTCTTCCTATAATATCTCAATTGTACACACGAATTTGTATTTTCTCATAATTTTTATTACCTTTTTTATCGTTTAACTATAAGAGGGAATTCGAATGAAATAATACTTTGTGAAAAGTATTTTTCATCGTAATTACTAATGATATATATACTAATATTACGTTTTTCTCGTACAAGTTAGTCCCGAGTTAACCCTGCTACAATAACGTGTTCTCCCCTGTGCGGCGGGTGTCCCCGCACTGCGACCTTCGTTCACAGGAGCGGAAAGCGGCGATAATTTTTCCGAGGGGTTAGGGGCACGGTGCATTATAGTTCTATTTTCTCATACTATATTATTAATACTGTTTTACGTTTTTATACACTTACCTGCAAGGCAGGCAGGACATATTAAAATACGATAGCAGGTATATACGATGTATATTTAGGGAAAGTTCCCGACCACCACCTACACGATGGTGACAGTTCTGGTTCATAGGTTTATATTTAACTATGGGTGGGAACAAACTGCTGGCTTCGGTGTTCGAGTGACTTTCTACCAATCGTGTCCACCATACATAGATTACATTCTAACCTACTGTCATATTATTCTAATATACTACTGTAACATGTTGCCATCTCAGTTTTTTCAGAGAGAAAGAGAGAGATAACATGTTTTTATGTTTTGGGTAATGCGAACTCACGATTACTCAACAAAGTGGAATTGTGGTAATTTTTTTTTTCATACCTATTATTAAAAAAATGTAGGTATGAGTTTTAGTTAATCGGCTGGTGTTTACTTCATAAAGTAACATTAAAGTTATATTAAGTAGAATTACATAACATACTCATCTCGTCATTGGTATTGAGTATCTAATCAATATGATCCATTAGTGTAATAAATATCTGTTCGGCTTCACCCCCGCGTCACTGGGGGGGTGAAAATCGAAACTATAGTAGGATCAATACATAAATATTCACGAACTACGAATTTGAGGAATATCCACAAAAAGATGAGTAAGAAAAGAATGCGTAAAATATGCGCACAATTAATTACGTAGCTTTTGAGTAATGCATGAATTCATGACCTATAGCACTCGGGTCGTCATCGTTTGTGTCATTATAAATTCATACAATAAGTCGTATTATGCAGTCAACCTGAACATAGATTTACCACTTTTTCACAAATCCTCATACAATAGAAAATTGTCTATTATATGATTTTATTACTAATGCTTTTTTTTAGACCTTTGTGAGATGTGAAGAAACATCCTTACTTATATTATAAATGCGAATGTGAGTTCGTTTGTAAGTTTGTTACGCTTTCACGCGTAACCTACTAACTATTTAACCGATTATCATGAAATTTTGCACACACGTTGTCAGGGGTACAGAAAAGAACTTAGGGTTCTTTTTATCCCGAAAAACCCTTCCAAAAAAAAAGATAAACTATCGGACGCCATGTTGATGACATGGCAATAACAACTTTTAACCGTTTGTTGATATATCCGAGTTGTTATCGGTATGTTATATCAAAAAGTTGTTATCGGTTTCCATGGTAATGCAACTTTTTGACATTCGCCTATAAATGCCAAGCAATTCAAATGCAAGCCAAATAATTAATTCGATAATACACTAATATTTAAAAAAATATATACGCGAAATTAAGTTACAGTGTTTGTAACTTACGCGAAAAATATAGGAAACGAATGCGTGCAAAGCGAAGCGAAGGCAGTATCTAGTTATTAATAAAAATATAACTTAATTCTACGAAAGGTATCATTTTCACCGGTAGGCTGTGTAAGACGTCATCTCGGATTTCATTTTAACGCTCAATGTCCAATATCTCTCAGCATCGGGCATGTACGACATGTATGATGTGACTCAATGATTGTTATATAAACGAATAACCAAAGATCCATCTACAAAGTACTGAAAGAACAATATTGATTTTGTATTTTTGTGAAATTATTTCTTACCAAACTGAATTTATAATTTTCATATAAAAAGTAGAAAAGGTGTAGACATGCCTATACTTGATGTCGGCATCTATTTTATAGTGCAACGAAAGCAAAAAGACAAACAAAAGCTATTTACAATAACAAAGAAGTTCTCACGGTCACAATCTAATGAGAGGTCACCCAATTGTTTACTGAAGTCTGTGTTAAAAAGACATCCATTTATAATTTAACTACTGTGATGTGTATTTAGGTATCGATGTAACAATCTTTCTATCTAAATTTTATCGCTTTTAAGATGTCTGAGTAAAAAAATGTCCAACTATACGACAATCAAATATTTTAAACTGGGAAAAGGGCAGGGCGATGTTGAAGATGATGTAACCATGTTACTTCTATTGATGTTGTGACCAGGAGCATCAGTATACAAATAGTTCAGAATAACGCTCCCTAGTAAAATATTTAAAAAAATGTGTGTTCTTACACTTTTTAGACTATAATATTCCACAACCACACTTTGAATAACCGATGATAATTTTGACCGGACCGACCAAATACTCAGATTTTTTTATTTGTATTTGAATAATATCCGTTCATAACGTGTTGGTGAAATCATACTATATTGAGTCGCACGTATCATAGGCGCGTACGCTGGCCATGCGAGTGTTACAGTATAATATTCATATTTAAGTATCATTACGCTTTCCCGTGCACGAGCGGTCGCCGGCGCTCGGCTCGCGTGCAATGAGCTGCAATCCATTGATGACTCTTAAAAATTATGAATACAGTCCAACTAAAATATTCTTAATTAAAAAAAAACAGTCTTACGAATATCTCTAACGGTGTAGTGTCAAAGGTTTCGGACAGTTTAGGTAATTTGGTCGAACATTACAGGAGTGGAATACATTCCGTCTTCATGATTAAGTTACTTGTGGTTTAATTTTTTTACCTGTAAGTCTCGGTACTTACCGTAATAATGGTCCATGGTAGTCTCACAAGGGTATCCTGTGAGATAAACTCGCCACGCGGGTGCCAGCTTACATTGTACACACTAATTTGTTGTAGGTGTATTCGGACGTCGTCGTATGTCGGACTTTACGTAATAAATCTTTGTAAACGCGCTTCCTTGCCAAACATTTGACCAGACGGCGAGACGACAACGGTTTTTGTTGAATAATGCGTGCATGTGAACTATTATGTATGATGTAACATACGATTTCATATCTCTTAAATTTATTGGTTGCCTTGTTATTCACCAGGTACAATTCTAAGTTATTTTCTAATATGTGTTAAACTGAAACTAATTGATCTAACTCCTTCTCAACTGAGAATTGATCGTGATACTAGTAATTAAATAGTTTCGTCAATTGTTATTTCACACATAACTGTTTAAATTATTTAATTTTACCAAGTTCGTCAAACATCTTAGGTTCCTCTGTGACTACGAGGTCTGTAACCGTTGAAACGTGAGTCAAATTATTCGCTATAAAACACACAAACATATGATTACCTTTTATCAATGTGTAGGTACCATTTATGTAAATATAAGGAATCATTATGAATAGATGATCATAGGAGGAAGTGGAGAAAACAGGTCTTGTGTTGCGATTGTGTTGTTACGTTAAATATTTCTCCGCGGTGAGTGATATTTGCCACAATTTTCATCACGCGATGTTTTTATGATCGTAACGACTTTTTGCCGCTTAAGTCATGGTCTGCTAGTTCTGGGCGTTTACTATCTGTATTGATATTTTGTTAGGTATAATAAAATATATCAGCTGACGTAAATGATTCTTAAAAGCTAAGGTTCCCTTAAAATCGTAAGACTTTAAGGTATTAAAATATTTCGACTAAGAAGAGTTCGAAACGCCAGTGATCAATTTGCAATATCACTTCGAAATTCACTGTTTAGGTCAAATATTTTTTTTATTATCATGTAATGGTATGGCCATCTTATTTTTAAGAAACACCTTAATGTCTCGCGCTTCGTAGTTTACCTCATTGGCAAGTGGTCGAGAGAACGTGTTTACATTGCACTCGGTTGACAAACCGCTCGTCCCGGCGTTCTGGTGAAACGGCGTATTGTACCGCCTTATACGGCGTAGTAACGGTCCTATCGGCTTCCATCGCACGACACTGGAAGTTACCATTCGTAAACATAAGTGTAATCGAAACGTTTGTTACAATAAATTGATGAGTTACTGATGTCTGTACTAGTTCAAGGACGAAAAATATGTTGCCTATATATTGAACAGTGAATTTTAGCTATTTTCTCTCTCTGTTACTGCTGAAACCAAACTGTTTATTATGATTCCGTCACATATGGATATAACATGTCCAAATAAATAAAACATTGTTATATGAATGAAGCCCATTTGTAAGTGATCGATCCCTATCGGTTTAAATATTTTAGTTATCACGACGTTTGTCCGCGTTTAACCAGCCGAGTGAAAATATTCGTTCGATGTTTTCCAACAGTCAAAAACGTTTGGTATCAATTTTAGATATATTTGTTTACACCGTACAACTCAGGTAGCTCTCCTGTGAAACTATCCTACGCCGATATAATTATAAACTTTTATTTTTCTACAAGATACCTAATATGTTGCTATCAATGTCTGTCAATGTGGAGTCCATTGAACCCTATTCTATTATTAATCCCTGTATTGAATCCAGTTTCAGAGCAACGTCTAGGCGTCTAGACGGCATGGATTGGTTTAATGCAAAAAGAAGTCGCTCTTCTAGATGCGTAACATTCAATACAACCCTATCCGTACAACGTACCACATCAATATTTACGCTAGTTTAGTTCAAAGAACTAAGTTATATACGGTAGATTATTGTTTGCACAATTTCATTTAATTGGATCGTTCATGAGTTTAATTATGTCTATGAAATTAGTTAGAAGTTTGATTGAAATCTGTACAACTATTGTATATCATATTTGTCTTCCAGATTAAACCACACTTTCAGTTAACATGACGTTGGATCGCTGTCGAGCAACTAACTCTGGCTTTTGATAGAGAAAAATTATTTGACCTTAAACATGCATGATCTTAAGAAAATTAAATGTTGGACAAATAACTTACATCATTATTACACCCATTCCTGCAATACTATGTTATGTCATAGAAAATAAGCTCGAAATCCTTTAGGTATACTATACGAGTATATTGACAATTTAAATTATATGAATCTATTTTTATTACTAAGTTTCATAAAACCAAATAAGATTTAGTCACAGTAGTCAGTGATCTAGAAACTATAAAAAAGATAATAATGAAAAACAAAACAGGTCATCAAAACTGATGTACACTCTACCTTTTCAAATACCTAACGAAATGCCGTTATGCTCAAGGAAACGTTCAATATGATAAAGGGCACCCAATTATCTCTGCTCCGGTTCGTTTGCCGGCACGTTGTTAGCTAAATGTGAAAGTATTCATGTATTTTCCACTGCAAAATTAATACAGGAAGTTAAGATATGGACTCGATGCACGAATATTTTGCTTTAATCGATTTCATCGCTTGCACAACGAATCGATAATCGCACGCTATTGAATCATTCTAATAAAAAACCTGAAAAAATGCATAAATAAAAAAAAACTAGTGCGTACATCAGTAAAAGCTTTATTTGACATTTTTTTTCTTGTATTTTTTTTATTCTTAAATAAGAACTTATTTATTCTATCATCTATTTCTAATGTCTCATACTTTTTTTATATCATTAAGCAACGAAACTAGTTGAAGAATGTTCACCTAACTGAAAATGAAACTCCTTTTCCTAATAATAAATATTATTTTAAAACAAAAATTTCTTTGTTGGTACGGCGTTTCCGCTCCTCACCTTTAGAAGAATCACGGGGAGTTTAACCCCTAGCCTACCTAGATTTGTAAACAATTGTACTAGACAAAATAGAAATAGATTACCAGATTGGTGACAAAGTGTAAAAGGCAATATTAAGAGGGGGCCTACCCATATCTGTCGAGCATGTATGCTTGTATAGATGTAGAAGAAACAAAAAAGGTTTGTCAAATGGATATCCGTGATTTTTGCCTACCTCTCTGAGCTAAGGGCGCGATTCTCATTCATTAACAGTAAATTAATTTGTATACAATACAAATCAATTATTCCCAACGAGGGTCTGGCATCAGGCAGGCGATGGCCAAAAACTGTAGCTAAAACCTATACACGTTCAGACTACGGTCATACTGTGCCGACCCCATATACGTGGGAAAAAGGCAGGGAATTGATGATGACAAATTAATTAGTATTTTGTACACGAATTTAGTTCAAATATTTGAGAACTTAGAAAAGGTCACTCTTAGAATCTGGATATAATCATAACTACTTATATATAAAACTTAATATTGATGCGAACTCTGTATGTTTGTCTATTTTGGTTCAACTTAAAGATCAAAGAGCTTATAACATAATGACATTTTTAACAAGAAAACAAAATGGAAAGCAATTTCACAAATACAAGTGAATTAGTGAAATTGCAACGTTAAATTTATTTATTACCTTGACTTGTCAAAAGGCAATTGATGATCACTTTCTCTTACGAGTTCTTATATCTTGCGATTCACATTTACTCGCCGATGTTGAAACGTGACATATCTCTTTATAAATCGCATCGTTATGTGAACAACAAATATCGAGTGTACAAAATGTACACTAGTACGTAAAGTTTACTAGTTTTCTCGACTCGCGCCCCAGCAGTACAGTGCGGAACGATTTATGGTTTCGGTTGATCTAATTACATGCAATCTTCGTAGCGATGTGGGCCTCAGTGTATAAATACACTACAGTGCGGAGTGTTGAATGGGCGCTTTCGTTATGGGTTACGCTAGACTGTTAGCTGAGTAATACTTGATTGATTGCCTCAGGTATTGCACGAAGTATGCTCTTAGATTAATTTGTTTATTTATTTAAACTCCATAAAACGCTTCAAGAGTACTTCGAGTTTTGGGTAGTAAAGTAAAATGGTGCAACAGGTTTTTGTTATGCATAGATGTGTCAACCATCTGTTTTTTCTTTGTTTTTATAATTTTTTTTGTCAACAGTTCTAATCAGCTAACGGAGTTGCCGCGTGAAGTATGTCAGATGCCCCTGCAGGTCCTTCTCGTGCCGGACAACTTGCTGGCGACGCTGCCGAAGGAGATCGGCAAGATGACCTCCCTGGCCGAGCTCGACGCTTCCAACAACAGGCTGACGCAGGTGCCGATGACACTCGGCGACTGCGCTGGTCTTAGAGCGCTCGACCTTAGCAATAACCAGCTAGGATTACTGCCTTTACGTAAGTATCATATTTATGGTATGCGCACGAATATAATTGTTTTTAAACGATAGTAAAATAAGTAAACGTAAATACTACCGCTGTGTCTATTTAGAATAGTAAACATTTTTTTTCTTCCTGCCCGTTTCCCACTTTATGTGGGGTCGGCACAGTACGACCGTAGTCTATATTGTAATAGGTTTTGACTATAGTGTTTTTACGGCCGGCCGCTTATGCCGAATATGGTTCACGACAATAGTCATGCATGTTTCGCAGACCGTACCCTTACCCAGGCTAGGCTAGGCTTAGGCTATATATATACACAGCTTCCACTACTATCCTTGGTGGAGGAATGTTGTTCCAGCATTTAGTTGCTGCATAGCGGAAGCTGCTCCTAAAAGCTGTAGATTTGTGCTTATGTATAGTTAGATTAACTTGATTTCTCGTATTATATCCCTTATTACGCGAAGGAGTCTTAAATTTACTAAATATGTACTCTAATAGTTTAATTAAAAACTTTAAAACTACTAGTGGTTACATTATCAAACAATTTTGCCAATAAACGTAGTTTACAGTTTGAACAGTTAAACTTTGTGAAGGAATGAAGATTACAAGAAGCCAGTCTTGCGGCTTTCATGAGCGCCGTGGGATTAAATTAACGAACCACTTGCATCAGCTTTATGTTTCGTATAAACGACTGTATACAAAAAAAAAACATATAATTATTCAATCATTTTTATATTCGTCGTGATTTGATTCGGTGTTGCCCTGGTTGACGAGGTTATATAGACCTTTACCGTACTGCTTACAAGCAATGCCCACTGATACGTACTCAGATCCAGTTTAACATAATACCTGTTAAGACAGATGTGAGCCCCTGGATGCTATTCGCTGCCCTTAAATGAAATCTTTTGGGGAAAACACGTCACCTCCGGCATCTATGCATTAACTAAATAACTACATACATTAACTATCGGAGGGGATGTGTTTCATATTTCAAGTTTTATACTTGAATGTATGAAAGTTTGATAAATGAATCTTCACCCACATTTAAGTTTTACCTTATTTTTGTAGTATATTCTTTATTATGTGGATAGGTTCACATTACCCGACCCTCCCTTACAACCCTCATGGTAAATAATATTTACTAAAATTTTAGAGTATTACCTGCCTACTTTAAAATTGTAATGTGTGAAGAAGCGAGTGAGTGCTATCTCTTTTTCTCACGAAGTTGTTGCTTTAAAACTTTTATGTCGGGTTGAACTATTAAAATGTATTCTATCTTAATACTTGCGTTACCTCAATCTCGTAGACAAATCTCGTGAAAGGTAAGTTTCGCGCAGTGTTTAACTAAGTTTCAAACCATATAAAGCTTTAGCGTGTTGCGAGTACAAATTACTTAAATTGCTTACCTCCACACAAAAGTTTAATCTCACGCGATCCGCACCTCGCGGTGTAAAACGTTTCACACTAATAGCTAACTGTAGGTAAGTCGACTTCAAGAAAACATATTCGTATATGGTCTGGTACAAATGAATAGTTATAAACTTTTTTTACTTCCTCCCTTATTCCCCTATTCCCACTTTATGTGGGGTCCGCACAGTACGACCGTAGTCCATAGGTTTTTAATGGGCATATATATGATATATTAGTAGATTATCGAAATAATTTACTATTAACTTGGTTGGCCATGGTTCACGACAATAGACAAATGGTGGGATTCGAACCCACGACCATGTTGTGCATGTTTCGCGGTCCGCACCCTTAACCAACTTAACCATTAGGCTATTGGCGCTAATTTAATTAATGAAAACCAAAAATAATTTTTCGTCAATATAACCATTTATTTTTTTCCTATTTCTTACATAGGTTCACAATAATATAAATATGTTTGATGAAATATGATACTGTCTATAGTCATAAACAATCATTCGTTGAACGCATACGGTTTATGTTCAAAACAATTATTCCTTTCATAATTATAAATTATCTCCAAGGCCACTATTTTATCGATTTTATTCAGAGATAGAATTTAACGAGTACCTTTTGTTGTGGAGATTAAGATATTAATCTGACGACTTGGGCTTTCAAGTCACCCATTAAACCCTCAAAATTACTCAAGTAATACCGCGATTATATAGACATAGCTGATACTTAAGATCTTAACTTAAGCACAAAGGTTTTCGAAAATGGAAGTGAAGTTACTTTTCAAACATCCGTACGCAGTGGTGGATGATACCTAATATTGAGCTTGGTATAACACAAATCGAACGATCTCATGGATAAGCGATTATAGTTCCTAGTATACATGCAACAAATCCAAGGTTCGATTCACAACGCAGTAATATTTTGAGTGTTTTTCACGATCTCAAATTCTTTTTTGGTGCTTCAAACAGGTTCAAGAAGAAAAGCTCTATATTGATTTGAGTATTTTGGAAGAATTAAACGTACAGACAAATTCGCATTCGTAGATATATGGATGTACATGAAACAAGAGAAGTATGCCACGGCTGTGCCAAATAGAAATCCGCTACTAACCATATGGGGCACAAGTTTACTAAAACAATATAATTTCCCAAAAAATATAAGTCCATTTATTATTATAGGAGCTTAGCGTAGCTCGTTCCCGGAACCAGTGAAATGCGAACGATATTCTGTTAACTTAGACATCTTAATAGAATTCATTAAGCGAATTATTGATGCTCTAATGAGCGTGCTCTCTCACTTGGTAGGAATTATATATATTATATATCACAGAAATAGATACATTATAAGTTAAAAGAAAATAAAATACAAGTCACAACACCACCAATAAAATAAATAAAACCTTTAACAAAAAACAAACTGACCTAAAAAAAAATATTCAAAAACCAAAAAAGGCAGTAAAAAGTAAAAAATAATTTTACGCAATTAGAAATAAGAATACTTTTACGCAATTAAAAAATAGTATAATTTTAAGCAATTCAAAAAAAGAATAATTTTACATAATTAAATACAAAAATAAATTCTTAATTTTTATTTTCGGAGTCAGTGCCAGTCACGGTAGGTAACTAGTTAAAGGTGAGATGTCTATTTTAGTGTATTAAGGTCGTTAAATATATCGTCGTCATTAATAGGTATTTTCATATTAAATTTAATTTCTAAAATAGTATTCTTAAGGCATTCTCGTATATTTGTATTTCCTTGATTCGGTAATCGCTGACTTTTATTTAGCATTTTTAGAGATCTACAATTCTTTCATACATCATTCTTATGTACGTCTTATAGTTTAGCCTACGTAAGCCAAGAAATTAAAAATCAACTTTTTCAAATTTCGCATAATCACTAATAACTCAAAATCATGATCAGATCTTGATTTAAATCGGACCTACCAGGAGCGGGGTTCTGAAATCACAAACATAGAAATAACATACAGACGAATTGAGAACCTCCTCTTTTTTGAAGTCGGTTAAAAAGACGTACACGTTTTAACAGTGGTAGAGCCCGCTACAACAACATCTGTTGCAAGAATAGGTCGGCTCGTCCGGTGAAATACTAAGACGTCACTGAAGACAGGTGTGAAGTAGAAATATGCTTCTGCGTTTCGTCTGATGAGTGAGGTCGTGAAAGGCCCATGTTCAGTCCTCTTCGCTTCCCATTCTTTCCTAATAAGGATAGGATGGCAAGATGAAGAGGATTGGACCCTTAAAGGTAACCAACGCATCTGTCACTCACGGATGCCTATCAGTTTGCCACCTTCTACCATAAAAACACTTATGTACGTACGTTGTAGTACGTACGACTTATGTCACTCTGACAGATACTGTAGCCAGGAGCAGCGAGGCTGCCGAATATTGGAGGCCATTTTTTTACAACAATATTTATGTGGTGCAATTATTGCAGGCGGGTTGGCGATCGCATTATTTATTTATTTGCTTATATATAAGTTTAAAGAGTTTAAGCATGTTAGTTTATGCCGTCGAGATGCGATCCTTAAGAAGTATGTTAGGCGTGACTCTGAATGATAGGATTAAAAATAGCGTTATAAGGGAAAAGTGTG
>DWTW01002203.1:0-11379 GCA_018246275.1 Papilio slateri
CCTATTACAGTATGGGCTACGGTCGTACTGTGCCGACCCCACAAAAATTGGCAAAAGGGCAAGAAGAAAAACAATTGTATAGTGGTCGGTAAACTGAAATCAATTTTACGTAATACGTGAAAGTTTGCTGACGCAACAATATTACGCCGATCACAAATTAGTCTCGGTAACGTTATATTCTGTTAATATCTGTCATTTTCTTTTTACTCTTTGTGTGACATAGAGAAAATTGATTTGTTGTTCTGTTACTCAACATATTTACGACCAACAAAACAAACTGTACAAAACGTATTAGAACTCTGTTCCGCAATATGTAGGTTTGTTTAATCTGCCTTCCGCTTATTAACAGGACACTCAGCCGCGCCTACCTGTCACTGCGATCATCAAAGCATCTAGAATTTAACGGGCACCTCCTTATATAATTAGTGTAATAATTAGGACTATTAATAAATAATTCTTGTGCTTATATATTGCAAACTGGCTAAAGTGGGTGAAAGAATATTGTTATGTACATATTAAAATTAGTTATTAATAATAATTACCTGAAGAACAACCATCCAGAGATGAGACCTTCGTCAGCTTTGCGCGGGGGTTTGTCCATGATGTCAAGGTCGGGGGGGTTGAAGCCAAGCGCGGTGGCGGGCAGACCGTCAGTGACCAGGTTGACCCACAACAGTTGTACTGGGATCAAAGCTTCGGGGAGACCTAACGCGGCCGTGAGGAAGATGGAAACCACTTCACCGATGTTCGACGAGATCAGGTAACGGATGAACTGCTTCATGTTGTTGTAGATAGCGCGACCTGGTGGAAGTTGTGTTCATTTATTACAAAAGTATTTATGGGTATTTGTAAAGCTAGAGGTAGAAAAAAGTAGTCAAGAAACAGCTAAAAACATTAAGTAGATAATAAACAGCAAAGTATAAGTAAAATCAGTAAAAATGATTTCATTTTAAACAATGATTGTGAATTCTGCAAGGCTTGCCATGCTAAAACATTTTTTCAGTATTAAATTAGATAATTATTTGAAAATTGTAAAAGTTGTTTAAAAAAAAACAAGAAGCAATGATAAAAACTTGTTAGTGTACCTTCTTCAACAGCGGCGACGATGGATGAGAAGTTGTCGTCAGCGAGCACCATCTCGGCGGCGGACTTGGCGACGGCCGTGCCCGAGCCCATGGCGATACCGATCTCGGCCTTCTTCAGAGCGGGCGCGTCGTTTACACCATCACCAGTCTAAAATAGTTATGTGATTTGTTAGTTTGAACTAACATAATTAGTTTATCATGAAATTTTTACCTCTTTTATCGAATATACAACACAAGCAATAGCTTCTTTTTACAATAAACGTGTAGACATAAGATGGGTCTAAAAGCAATCATTTCTCTGAAATATGTGGCTGTACTGTATACAGCTATCCATCCTTCACCCATCGCCTGATTCACAAATCATTTATATCATCACAAATACATTTAAATGTAGCATATAGTTTTGCAATAGATGGCTGGGGCCATATAATGCCATGTATCTACAAACGCATGGCGGCCTCTGCAAGTGTATATTCCATGATCCGGTCGCATTGTACAGAGAAAATTTGTTGGTTTGGTCCATACGAAATTGCCTACCTTTTTAACGGACGGTTTTTTATACTGGCCACAGTACTGGAGTGCCCCAGACCCGCATCGTAAATTTGGCGGCGGTGACAATTTTAATTGTACCTTCTTAATATTAGGACATTTAAGTAAATGCTCTGTTATTGTAGTATTGGATTATGTCTTGATAGGATCGAACGCAACAGTTTATAAACAATACCGGCCGGCTCGCGTAAACAATTTGGAAAGCATTCTCAACGGTTACAATATGTAAACATCAAATAACACCGAGCAATACTCCGACCTAAACATATTGCTGGCAGTGCAATAAATATTGAGAAATTTATTCGATACATAAATATCATACGAACGTATTGTGTTATGAATTACGTTTTGTATATTCTATATTTGTTTCCATTAGTTGCTCGGAATGATTAAGTCAGTTTCGCTTTGATGTTTTCTACAGAGCAATAATGTGGGAAACATAAATTTAATTCGTCTGCATTAAATGTGTTTAAAAAGTCAATACAATCTGGACGATTGTGTTCATTTTATCTTTTATTGATATTAAGTTATTGATCTGACTTTTAATCGCAAGATGTTTTGGAGTAAAAATAAAACGTATTAAGGAGCGATGACATGATAACGCCTTAATTATTAAGTACTATATTGGTTTACTTTTTATTTAATGGTAATGGTATTCAGATTAGAGAATGAGTAAAGGGTTTACCGTTTATTCATCCACTTTTTATTCGAAGTTTATTTTATGAATATAGCTCGCGCAATTCCTTTCCCATTACAATTGATTACTAAAAGATTAATAGTACGATGACACAATGTTATAGTATTGTGGTACTTACCATAGCAGAGATCTCGTTCATGCTCTGCAGGTACTCAACGATCTTGGACTTGTGAGCGGGCTCGACTCGGGAGAAGAGGCGCGCCTTGGCGCACGCGGCACGCTGCTCCGACACGGGCAAGTCGTCGAACTCGCGCCCAGAGTACGATTTACCGAAAGTGTCCTCATCTTCGCCGAACACACCGATACGCCTACAAAACATAATATGTTATATCGAGTTTGTAAAAATAAACTACTGAATGTAAATTAGTTAACAGTTACCTGCAGATAGCCTCAGCGGTAGCCTTGTTATCACCGGTGATGACGATTACACGGATACCGGCAGCGCGACAACGGACGATAGAGTCGAACACCTCCTTGCGAGGGGGATCCAACATACCCACGACACCGACAAAGGTGAGGTTGACTTCGTAGGTGTAGAATTTGGTGGAGTCGCCGAGATCCATATCGTCAGGTTTCATCGGGTTGTCAGCGGTGGCCAGGGCGAGGCAGCGGAGAGTGTCGCGGCCGGTACCGTATTGACGAGTGAGGTCCAGAATGCGGTTCTTCAGAGTGCTGCTGAGAGCTACCTTGTTAGTTCCGACACGAGCGTGAGAGCAGCGATCCAGTACACCTTCGGGAGCACCCTTGACGAACAGTTTGGGTCCATTGCCGAGGCGGGAAGGCTTAAGAGGCGTACAGTATGTCGACATAGATTTCCTGTCACGAGAGAACTCGAGGGTGAACTCTTTCTTCCATTTAGTTTCGATCTCCTGGCGAACGACAATAGCGGACGAACGGCGGTCGAGTCCGGTCTTGGGAACGTTGAACGGATTCATCTTCTCGGCGAGCACTATAAGGGCGGTTTCGGTGGCCTCACCTACTTTCTCGAAGGCTTGCTTGAATTCGTTGAAATCGATAGCGGAGTCATTGCACATAACGCAAATGGTAGCCATTTCGTGAAGAGCATCAAACTCAGAGGCTTTAACTTTTTGGCCTTTTAGGTAAACATCACCGATGGGTTCATACGTGGATCCGGTGATCTCAAATTCTAGGAAGTTGCTGTCACCACCCTCTATTTTCTCGAAAATGAACATACGGGAAACGGACATTTGATTAGTTGTTAATGTGCCGGTTTTGTCAGAGCAGATAACGGATGTGCAACCCAACGTTTCGACGGAGGGCAGGGACCTAACGATAGCGTTCTTCTTGGCCATTCTTCTGGTACCCAAAGCGAGACAAGTGGTAATCACAGCGGGCAGACCTTCAGGAATGGCGGCGACAGCCAAAGCGACGGCAATTTTGAAGTAGTACACGGCACCCTTAATCCAACTTCCACCGTGGGCAGGGTCGTTGAAGTGACCGATGTTGATGGCCCAGACGGCAACGCAGATGACGGAGATAACCTTAGACAACTGCTCGCCGAACTCATCGAGTTTTTGCTGCAGTGGTGTCTTGATCTCCTCAGTCTCCGACATTTCTGTGCGGATCTTACCGATGGCAGTGTTGAGACCGGTGCCGATGACAATACCGCGGGCTTTTCCAGCAGCGACATTAGTACCAGAGAATAGGATATTCTTCTTGTCCTGATTTACAGCGCGGGGGTCGGGAATGGCATCCGTGTGTTTAATGACAGAGACCGATTCACCAGTCAGGATAGACTGGTCGATACGGATGGTGGTGGAAAAGATTTTGATAAGGCGGATGTCGGCGGGAATTTTGTCACCGACGGATACTTCAACGATGTCACCGGGCACGATTTCCTTCGCTCGGATTTTTTGTACGCCGGATTTATCTCCTCTTAGAACTTTACCCATTTCGGGTTCGTATTCTTTTAACGCTTCGATGGCAGACTCTGCGTTTCGTTCCTGTAAAGTCGTAAAGATATTATTATACTGCTACGTTTACAAGTTTTTACAAATACAATTATTCATAATTATTATAGTATTTATATCTACAAATTGAATATTTAAAATGGAAACAAGTTCTAAATTATATAAAAAAGATCTCACCTGCCATACTCCTACAACAGCGTTGGCAATAAGAATTAATAAAATAACGAACGGTTCTACGAAGGCGGAGAATGCATCTTCATGTTCTTCAAATAAAGCTAAAACCTATAAGAGAAATAAAACTGTAAGATTGTGTGGGAATAACGGTTAAAAAAAAACAAGCAACATTAATTGTCCCACCAATACTTACGAAGGAAATAATAGCGGCTAACAACAAAATCTTCACTAAGAGGTCATCGAATTGCTCCAGAACTAGCTGCCATATACTTTTACCTATAAAAATAGAATTATTATAAAACATCATATAGATAGGCATCTTAGTGGATAAAGGAGACGTTTAGAAGGCTTCTAGGTTGACGTAATCGTCGACGAGAGCGGGAAATTAAATCAGGTCAAGATATTATATAATTGTAACGCTCTACAAACCGTAAACTTGGTAGCTAGGTAATGGAAATATACTATAAATAAACTATCTGATTTAGTGGATATTAAATTGTGCGTTGTAGATATTTATTTGATATTCAACACCACGTGAGTATATCGAAAGATACAACTGCAAGGAGAGAAACTTTGTGTCGCGAATATTAAACTACAATTTTTAGCTTTTTGAACTAGAAATATAACTTTAGTAGATTAAACTAATGTTATTCAGATCGAAAAGCGAACGGACGTGTGGGGATTGTGATCTTTCGTCTAACGCAAATCGATATGTTAGATGATTATCTCGCTTACCTTCTTCCGCAGGCAGTTCTGAAAACAGAAAAGCAACGTAATTAGAGGTTTGAACAAAACATCAAAGGAGTAAATTTTACAGACGATAAACCAGTCAGAGCAGGCATGCAATCTATCTCGGCAGTTACGATCGTACATAAATACACGTACATTGACTATATTTATATAAGTATATGTTAAATAGCATCTTCTGCCTTCATAAATTGCCAGATTCGAACAATACTTATGATAAATACGTTATGAGGTCATCGGTAAACCTCATTGGCGAATCTAGGGGTAAGGGGTTCAAGCCCCCTAAAATTATGAGATTTCAAAGGATTTTTAATTTTCACCTGGCTAAAATCATACAATCAGGAGGGTCAAGTGCTAAATCACAATCCTGGATCCGCCACTGGTAAGACTCTTACCACAAATGTTACATATTCTGTGACGTATTAAATAGTCTGAATTATCACGTATGATTCGCCGTTGAATACAACAAACCCAACGTATTGGACAATATTCGATACTGATTTTATCTTCACACTTGATATTTGTATACGATGTACATACTTCGTGCTATGGTTCTTATATAATTTATGTAGAATTTTTAAACAAAGAATTTTTATAAAATGCATGATTTGTCTAGATTCTAGACAGATAAGACATTTGTGTTAAGTTGTTAGTTTTATTTTTGTTGAATTTAGTTACGATGCGGTTTGTGTTGGAGCAAACATGAACGATATCGTCAAGGGCAGATACAGGACGTCTATTTCTCAACCTTTGGTGAGCGGCTATCAAAATAAAGATATTGCTCTAAGGAGGATATTGACGTGACGTGTGGTTTTTGTGTGTTAATTAATCGAGCTCCGGTCACATTGGGCCACGTCTGTCCGTGACGTGCGTGACCCGCACGCATACTGTACACTGACCTCGCTACGTGTATAACTGTGACGTAATTACGACACTTTGTAATCTACTCCAGGTGCTCTATGGGATGAGCGTACTGTAAAAATGTACACTAGGTTTATAAAAACCTTAATTTGTATTGGGTTTACACACTTAATCACAGTGTTTGGAAATGACTTAATCGTGCAAGTAGTGACTTAATACTATAATAATATTATTATGCTAATAAATGATTCTTATATTAAATTAATTTAAATTTTGCATAGATTTACAATTTAGTACAATTTAGGTGTACAGCACATGGAAAGTACGTGCTCTGCGAAGATTTCGTGTGTAACCAACAATCAACAAAGAGATTACGTTTGCGTCGTTAATTTCCGCATGTTTAATCCAAATGTTTGTCCGCATTACCGCCCGGGCGAGGCGATCACGTTCGCGGGGGCCTTATAAAACGGTTTAACTACTGCCTCTCTAGGTCTCAATAGACGTGTGTAATCAGGCAACGTGCGCTAAGTCAATCGTATCGATCTCTATTTGCGTACACTGAGGCCGGCAGCCGAGTCGAGACGAATGTTAGCAATTAGTCAAAGCAACGATAACGTTGCGTTAGCATCTGATGGCTTTCGTCGCAATGGGTCAACCGGTGGTTCGATCGATAGCTTCTATGTGATGACAATGATATGTACAGTTAACTTCAGTTGTGCCCATAAGGAGTCAAAAGATGACATCATTTCGGAAGAATTCGTTTAAATTAATGTTTTATTTGTGAGACATTTGTTTATTCTATTCGGGCATGTGATTTACGAGGAGCGGATTAGGAAAGGAATCGATTTAGTTGTAAACGCTTCTACAGGTGGTCGATAGTAACATTGAACCACAAATGTGCCGCGGCGTGCCCTTGCCGCCGCGAAGTGTTTGACTGAATAAATTATACTGCAAAACAAACGAGCTATTTCAAAATGTATAAGAGGTTATTTAAAGATTATTTATTTTTTGTAATTTTAGTACTTAGGTGGTGTTAATATGCGATTGTGAATTTAAAAATCGGTTAATTTAGATTGAACATGAGCGATTAAATCGACAAATAAGTTTTCACGTCTTCAAGTCAAACAAGATAGCAGTTATCCCACATTAATTAGGTTAACCTAATTAATGTGGGATAACTGCTATCTTGTTTAACGGTCCAAATGTGAGTGTGTGTCGTGCTGCCTTTACTTTAAAGCATCTACAGTCTAATGCACAATTTTAAGAATAGTCAGATACAAAATGTTAGGAATGCGGTCTGTTTTATTGATAGAATAGATAGAAGTATTTTGTTCTTCACAATAATACTTCCAGAGGGGAGTTTTTTGTGAAGCTATTAAAATTATTAATAAGTTCTGCACTCACTACTGCACTTTTTATGTATAATTTATAGCGAATACATCAAACGTTGCTAAATGAAATTCTTTCGGCAAATAGTATAGTGACTTATTAAATTTAAGAACGGAATAAATAAAATCGATTGAAACTCGGGGAGTGCTGAAATAATCGTTGGCTATGAGAATATTTATTGAATAAATATATAATAGTGGAGAAGATAGCGCGTCTGCCGCATTTGTAGACGCAAGCCGCCAACGTCGGTCGTCCAAAATAAACCGGCCGCTGGTGGCAATCTATATTATATTTTAGTCTTTACACTCTGAGCTCACCGCAGCGCGTCAACATTCCCGGGCGCCTCCTGCACGCTCCCAGAGCCAGCTACCCATTAACTGCTTAATGCACTCGGGACTACGTTTATTCCTGCTCGCGCTCAAACACCAATTTTAATGCACATAGACCAATTATCACACATCTTCGACACGCTTATTATCTTGTTCTGGTTACTCATACAGGCTGTTATTGTTTTGATTCATTAACGCGTTAAAAGATATTTAAAAACGTGTTTGTTTCAAGTTATGTTTTGAAATTACTTTTTAGTGTGACAATAATTGTCAGATAAGTAGGAAATTTTACTTCACGTGGGGCATTATCGAAAGTATCTACTGTTAATAAAAATATTTACTAAAGTCAAAACCTAATTAATCGTAATGAGTCATTCAATTAAAACTGGTATGCAGTTATAGAATAGTTGTTCACCTGCTTATATCAATTTGGACACTCAGGTGAAAGACTGGGAGTATTACAGTACCGATGACTTTAACAAGTCTTGGACCAATAAGTTCTCTTGATAAGTAGGCTCCGATGCATTTGGATATGTCGTTAAAGTAATATTTTAATGAGCGTTTTCTGCAGTAAAACAGTTTGAACAATCGTTTTATTTACTTTTCTCTAATAATGTTTTTTATTTAATAGTCTTTAAGAGTAATAAAGGCTAGAAACATTGTTGAAATAACGTGTTCATTCAATATATTTAAAATAACCGTAATAATATATTTAAAATAACCGTAGCAATAAAATTACATACTTGCATACAATTAGCGGTATGTGGACGTTTCGAGCAGTGATTCAGAGGCGAAGAATAAGTTATCGCGCGTATCGTGTTCGATAATTCAAAGAGCACATGGCCAATCACAGCTGTTACATAAATTAAAAACTATTAGTGGAAGCGGTATCGCAAATCTTCGGTTATAATTAATTCACAGCAAAATATATGTTTATAATAGAAAAAATAGCTAATTTATTGAATGTTTGTAGAATAATTCATCATATTTTTGATATTTTTGCGTAAATTGTCGATATAAATACCAGTGTAGATTCTAAATGCTAAAGAGAAGCGTCTTAATACATTGGAACAGAGTAGTGAGGTTACTTTGTGTTAAAGTGAGGTGAGTTTAATTTGATGAGTCGATCATTTCTTGAAATTTACACGAAAGTGGAAAGTTACACGTTAATAAGTTTTTTTCTGTTAGTTCGTGGTGGATTTACTGAAACATTACGAAAACTGTTCACTTTTTTAGATACGTCGATCCATATTATCGATTTTGTCATCACAATGTTAAAAAAAAAGTTATCCCCTAAACCTGGGGTCCGCAAGCAGTTTTGAAGTGGTGTCCGGTACTGTTGAAAATTTTTATCGAGGTCCAGAAAAAATAACATAAGGGCGGAAGCGAATAGAATAGTTATATGAGAAAATTATTTAAATTAATCTGTAGGTATATTTAACAATATTTGGCTTTACAAATTTTGACCTTCCGCGGTCCACCTGTTGCCGACCGCTGCCCTAAACAATTCTGAAAATTGATCTACAGTTTAGATATTTAACCTGTAATATACGTGACTATTAAAGCAGTTAAACACTTAATGAATTTGAAAAGTATGTTAATATGATTAGAATAGCATTTAGGGAGTTAATATGTAAACAGTAGAATCGTCGGCGTTCAACATCAAAGCTCGGATATTGATCTGGGAGCGGTTTGTTTCGCCCGAGAATCTATTCTGGTTCGAAGTGTTCCGTATTGTGACCGAGTCGGTGGCGGAGTGACGCGTGCTAAGGCGCGATGTGCCGATCGGACATCGAATGCCACTGCCGTTGTAAATAAACATCGGTACTAGAGTTTCGCCATCTAATTATTCATAGATCAATAGCGGCCATTCGTTTGAACTGAAAATATCGAACTGGCTAACGTACCGTGTAATATTTTTGGAGAGATACAACTCATTTGCTGTCAGACTGAACTTATATATTGGTGCACTACAGCTGCATTTTAAGGCGCCACATTGGCTCGTGAAATTACTGTAACAACGAAAAAGAGCTAAACGCATATGCTACGTAAAATTTTGCCGCCGCTCTCATGGAGTTTTCTATTCCTACCTTCTCTTGGGTCCTCAAAAAACGTCTAAGGCAATCACACGAATAGTAGGATACAACACAAAAATGATAAACACACATCGTTATTGACCGAAAATACATACGGGTAAGCACTTTTAAGGATTCACATCGGTAGGTCTACATTTGAAGTCGATTCACTAACTACATCAATTAGGTTACTGTGGAAAAAAATTAACTAACTACGCTGCCTACTCCGTAACACTTATATTGCTAATTTATGTTTTTGAAAAGGGATTTTAACCAATATAATTGGAAGCAACGTATACAAGAGTAAAATGGAATCAGAGCCTGTTATCGCAATTATTCGCTTAAGCTTATCGAATATTAAACACAGGGTTTTGTAACATAGACACGGCAGCATTGCAAGGGGGACGCCAGTTTTTTTTTATCATAGTTGCATTTTAATATCTTGTTTGCATTCAGTTTTCTTTTCACTGCAAATATTTACCGTGCATAGAATAACGTTTATTTTTCACAAAGGCTTCTTCAAGCTACGATCATGATTTTACGACAGTGTGTGCAAGATTACTGTCACAATTAAATTAAATTTTTAGAATTGAGTGACTAACATATCAGATATTAAAAAGTGACATATCTATAATGAAATGGAAATAAGAATGTAGGTTCGTGACCCAAAGAGATAACCATAGATAAAGATTATAGATTTCTTAAATGGAATTTAGAGCGTTTATGTTTTGTTTATTTTGACTTTCACCATTATACATCATTTCCATATATACCAATTAACGAAGCAGATAATTCATAATTTTAGTCTCGAAATCCTATTTCAAGCTTAGCATAGATAAGATCATATAGCGTACTATAAAGTAATATTTTTCCCCCTCAGAGTTGATCTTAAATTCGAAACCGACAACGAAACTAACGAGATGGTCACCTAATCTATTTGGAGTATATATATTTTAGCGTTAGAGTTTAAAATACAATTAATTACGAAATACTCCTTCTTTTATGATTATTTTGTTACGCAAATGGTTTTAGTTTTAACATTATTTTTGGTGCTATAGCTTCAAGAGCATAAACTCTATATGTTAAGAAATTTTATATTATCCTTTATATCATATTGTTGAAAGGGTCTATTAATAAGTAAGATGTAAGGGGTGGCGAGATGCGAGGCAATGGCGGTGACCGTGCACGCTCCAAGGAGCGAGGGCACACGGACCATTGACGTCCTCCACTTCTCACCTGACTATAAATAAACACGTTGACAGTATTTTAAAATCCGTAGACAAGCGTTTTTTTCTAATACACTGAAATGCGCTTTCGGTTTAATCAATGACTACAACTATGACTTATAAAGAAGTAGAAGAACCATTGTTTATGGCTAGACTATAAACGACTCTTTATGCAAATTTTAAATAGACACATTAATTAATAATTTGACTATGAGTTTGGCAAATTATGTTAGAGGAGAAGAGAGACTAATGCATGTTTTCGTTTCAAGATTCCATATTGAGATGGTACAACAGCTAGACAGATTATTCACTATCC
>DWTW01002204.1:0-11373 GCA_018246275.1 Papilio slateri
ATAGAAGAGCCTTCTATTGGTTAGAATTTTTAAATCGCTTAAGTAGTTTTTTTTTTTATCCAGAACGAACTCACAGGAGGGATTCCAGACATTTAGAGGCGTGAAGTAGAATTTTGTTTTTCGTCTGATGACTGAGTTGCCGGAGGCGCAATTCTGGTCCTCTTCCCCTTTCCCATCCTTTTCTAATAAGGCAATAATGGGAAGGGGAAGAAGATTTGATAGGGGAGGATTTTCTGCTTATCCCTTCCACTGTCCAAGAGAGGTAGGCAACGCATCTACAACTAACTTAATATCAGGTGAATTGCTTGCTCGTTTGCCATAGTCTTCTATAAAAAAACATACAATCTTTTCTGTTTTCTTTTTATAATATTGGTATAGAGCACAACAAAGTTTTTCTAAGTCACTACTTCGTATCGTCTGGAGATACGTTTACTTTCAGGGCACTGTTATAAATGCATCTACATTCAGATTTAATACAGATATAACGTGGATAGCAAATGATAGGAGAGAAAGATGATATAACTTTGTGCAAAGAATAGATTCGCGTTACATAAGTATTGATTTTGTACGTAGTCATTTTGTTTTTAGTGACTGAGATATTTAATAACCTCAAGAGGTCAACTTAAGGACTTACCAGACAACCGATCTGATGAATAATCTTTGAAAGATAATAATTTTCCTAAATATAGATAACATTTGTTAGTTCAAAAATTGAATGCGAAGAAACAATGAAGATAATTTTTTTTTGCTGGTTTCAAACTTTTAATCTTTTTATATACGAGTATTGCATTTCTTATTCACTTATATGGTAGTCCTCTAACATTCCAAATTTCCAAAGCCTAAAAACATCTGAACATAATCATAATCGCTATGCATTAACGACTATCCTCGAATAAGTGAAATAAATTAATACATCAATAACCTAACGTTTTAATCTGACAATCGCGGTACCCTACAGGGATAGAAAGCTAAAGAAAGCGCTCGAAAAAAGATTCGCCACCGAGACCGCTGACAGGATCGAGACAAGGGTGGCTGACCTCACGCAGCATCCAGCCCGCACACCTCTAGACGTAATCCAATAGAGACGTGAGACGCTTCAGAATATAAAAGGATAAATTGGAAGGCCACTAACACTTTACGCGAATGTCGGAGTTTTGTTCGCTTACACAAGTCGATGATAAGAAGTGGTCGGTTAACTTACACAGTTCACTTCACTTGTCATAGTGAAGTTAACTGTGTAAGTTAGTGTTAAGTTAGTTCCTTAACAGTGGAATCATACGAAGATAGAATCCTTCCCGAGCCCTAAATAGATTCATTTCAACTCTTTAACGAGCCTATTAAAAATATGGCAGGCGTTAAGTCTGACTTCAAAAACATGTACAATGTAAATCCGGGCTTTATTGGCTAGCTTCAACAGACAAGGAAACTTCATGAAAGGCACGGAAAAAATAAGTTTGGAAGTATTATTTATACAACTTAAATGTTAAAGAGACGTTCCTAATATTATTCATATTTTTTATATAATAAAAACACGTAAGTTTTAGTTGAGATCTATGGAAGTCATTAGAGGTAATATTAATATTATTCAAGCGTTTTTTTTTGTTTCAGAAACAATATATTTGTCATGTTTGTTTCAATCGCTTAAGATAATAATAGTATATTAAAACCAAATGGTATAATAAATCTCTTGCAAAAAACAATAGTTACATTATGAAGAGACAAAAAACAAATCATCTCTAAATGCTTAATACTGAGGAGGTAATACACAATCTTTTTAAAGAAGGTTTATGATATATATATAAAGATATATTTATTACTTTAATTACTATGTACATGGTATTACGGATTAATTATTTTATATTTTATTAGATTTTTATTTTATAGATTATTCATTATTAGATTACGACGCTTTTCAATTTAGGAACGTAAGTCTTTCTTTGTGCTTCTAGGCGCCAAAAATAGTACCGACTGGTTATTTTGATTTTGAATTGATTCTAATATGTTGAGATCGGAATCGAGGAAGGTATACATAAGCAGTTTTTATATAGAAAATTATGGGTGAGGAAAATGACATATGAAAATTTTATATACCGAAATACTAGTGTCAACGGTACTTGGTACTTAATAGTTGGTGAATGAAATTTTATTGCTTATTTCCGTAGTGCAACAGAAATTGTATAATACTGGTATGTACCTTTTTTTTCTTCCTGCACTTTTCCTACTTTATATGGGGTCGGCACAGTACGACCGAAGTCCATACTGTAATAGATTTTTGGCTATATAGATTTTTACGGCCGACCGCCTACCTGACGCTAACCCTCCTCGGGCATATATATGAAATATTAGTAGATTATCAAATAATTCACTAATAATTATTTTCACCGTGTTCAAAGGAGTTTTAAACTAGGTTGAATATGGTTTACGACAATGGTCGAATGGCGGGATTCGAACACAAGACCATGTTGTGCATGTTTCACGGTCCGTACCCTTAACTATTAGACTATTGGTGTACTACGTAAGTAGATTAAAAAGAAAAAGTTTCCACTTTAACTTTTCAAAACAAGGGGGAAGCAGTAAAAAATTAAAATACACACAGATCGCGTCGCTCGTTAGGAAGGACTCGAAGCTTCCACCCTTACTTACTTGTCGGCTGCTCCTTTGAAAATTAAAACGTGTTCATGCAACGTTTTACTTTTAATTAAAATTTACATTTTCAACGATAACTCCGAACCCGGTACATTCGTACCAGTACAAAGTAGAGATGTTTCACCACGAAACAGACATGCTTCACAAACTCAATTTTAAAATAAACTTTTAGTTGATAAGTCCAGATGAAACAACAAAACTAGTTGCGCAGTCGTCTCTGCCTACATTAGAAATCAAGTGTATTTAATATTTTAACTACTAATATAAAAAAGCAGTGCAAAATGGATATATAGATTAGTCCATAAAAACAAAGTCTTAGATGGTGTAACCATTTATAACTCAAGAACGTCTGCACAATTCTTTTTTATCTTTTATTTCTTGCATTTGCTCCTCCGCCCCGAATAGTAGAATAACTAATAAAAATATGAAAAGGTCACGAAAAAAATTTACGTTTAAAATACGTTTTCTCATGCGTTATTCGTATGCGACATTACCTCTAATTAAATGACAGAAACTACACAGAGTATATATTATACACATCCTGACTGACTGATCTGACAACAAAATGAAAAAAGTCCCAAGTTGCGTCAAAGAAGGGAATCGACCTGAGTGAAACCCATCCAGTAATTAATGCAAAATTAATAAAGGTAATAAGGGAACACAACATAAATTAATTCTAAGGCTGAACGAAGTTTACCGGGTCAGCTAGTTTAAAGTAAAACAAGACGCCGATCAAATTATAGTTCTAACATATGTCTGACTAAGGTTAATAATTTTGACCATTTAATACCGAGTTTCGTCTTTAGTTATTTACCCAAACTGCGGGAGAGATGTTACGTTGTCGGAGTTACGTGACTTAATCCTCCCCGGCCACTTATCGGGGTTCATTAAGTCCATCAGGCTTGTACATCTGATTCGGGTAGTCTTCGTTTGGGATAGCATTTCTTAAGCTCACGTAAAATCAAGTTCTATTGAGTTAATAGAAACTTCTATGATTAAATATCATGTATCATGTATTTTTTTTAAAGAGACATCACTTGAAACATTATTATAAGGAGATGCTAGGTATGTTTATATTGACATTATTTTCAGATTAACTTTAATTGAATGTCACTACTGCCGTTTTCATTGGAATGTCTTAAATACTATGTGTAGATCCTAGGTATCTACTTATTATACCTTACTACCTGTAAGCATTTTCCTAGCATAACAAGTATTGGTTGAATTTCTTTGAGCCCCGATATTGAGTTTTCTAGTAAATTGATCATATATGTCGGTTTTGTTCTTTTCAATTTAACGCATAAAATACTCATCGATAAAGATATTATGCAAAAAACCTTTTTTAATATTACCATTATCTTTGGTTCTGTTGGGTTGTTCTGTTGCGGCCATTGCATCCAATTTAAAATTTGTGTATTTCAAAAATAAATAAATTTGAATTTGTTTATGTGTAGCGTCTATCACGTACATGTACGGTAAATTCGGTACAACTCGGTCACTTACAAAATGTACGAAATATTCCTCATCGTGACGCGTCCTTAAAATTTCACTTACGGTTTTCATCTAAGTATTGAATTGCTCAAGGTTTAATAATAACTTAATTTTTATAAGAAGAATAAAAAACATTCGCCAAAAGACGCAATAAAAAAATTAAATTGAATAAAATACTCCTATAGTATGTTACAAGAAGACAATTAATCGCTGCAGCGCCAACAAGTTTTGATTTGACATAGACGATTTGCCGCGTCGACAATTTTTGCGCTAGGTACGCGTAATACCATCGAAAACCCTTTGTACTACACTGCGCACCTGACCTTTTACGTCAGTTTTACGTCAAAAAGCACCGCACCTCCGCCTAGCGTATTAGGATAATGTAAGCATGCAAACACACCCTATCTGTAGACCATCTAGAACTAGAATTAGTTATAAAAATAATGTAACATTATTAAAACAGCGGACATCGTTCCTTTATAATGAGTTTAATAACAAATGACAAAATGACTTCGTATCATTCGGATCGAGATCACGCAAATGGCATCCAAGGTTTTCTTCCTTAGTTAATATTCCGCGAGCCGAACACTGGCCGTCTACATTGTCAGCTTATTTGGCCGCCATGTTTGTTTCGAATGACAATTGTTATTGTGTAATACAATGGCCCTTGACCAAGACGGTGTAAACAAATTCAAAGAATTTTTACTATAGTGTTCCTTAGAAATCACAATGCTGCAAAGAATCCAATTTCGGCTTTGTTGCGAATAAGTGTATTCAAGCGAAACGACGTAGGTACAAACGTAGCGGACGAATACTGAATCTAGATTTGGCGGCGGTACTAAAGTTTTCGGGCTCAACACAAAGTTGCCAGAAGCAATTTTATTTTACTGACGTTAATTTAAGAGCAAACGTAGTGATTTTATTTACCACAAGCAATACCCAGAGGTTTTATACCAGTATCAGGCAAGATATAAAGCAGTGGAATGTGTGCGTTTGGAACTCAACGGAAGTTACTTTGTATTCTTATGGACCACAGTCGATCAAGATTAAACTATAAGAAAAAGAACCATAATTTATGAAATTTATTTAAGTTACCGCATAACCGTTAGAGCTACGAATGTTACACGATGACTAGCAACCAGCTAACAAACAGAAATGAATCTGTTACTTTATAATATTAAATAGGATAGGACAAAAGTTTCTAGAATGCCGGCCACGTACACGTCGACGCAGTGTGGGTAGATCTCCCGTAAGATGGACTGACCATCTGGTCAAGGTTGCGGTAGTGCACTGTATGAGGCAAAGAACAGATCTCTGTAGCAATTCGTTGGGTATTCTTCGTCCACCAGTGCACGCTTGTTGACTGATGTTCATCATGATCATAAAGGCATGTGAACAAACGTTTTAAGTAATCTAAAAAGAGATCAATTTATTGTTTCGAACAAAACCTTCTCGTTATAAGCGGCATCGTTTAAAAATTCTGAATTTGCTAAATTGCATTCCCATTATACATCGTGAGCACGCGAGCGAACGAGCGACGATCTGATTAAGAAGCATTATTTTAAAGAAATTGCTTAAGACAAGTAATTTTTATACGATGGCTGTGCAAGTAGCGTCCTCGGCGCATACTGATCGCTGGAAATGAACCACATCAATCTAAGACTCGCTTAGTGCACGGCAACTGCTCTAAGGTTATTGTTAGCTGAAAGCTACTTGCATTCTAAATAATGTTCTAATATTGTGTTAAAAATCTAAAACACAGTAAATACAGCATTCTTCAATCTCCGGTTTCTAAGCATCGTTTCCCAGTAATAATAATTTTCAATTCGTAATCATAAGGATATTCATGGCTGCATCTTAGGCATAGTATCTTCCTAGGCTGCGCTGCGTCGTCTTATAAGTGACCGCCATCGATAGGACCAAAAGCCCTTAATATCCTTTAATCCATTCTACTAGCAACATCTACCTGTTCACCCTAGAAGGATTATGAGGTCGTCAAAAAAATTTTTTTTTCTTCAAATGGCTACGAGCTATTTGAATATTTTTCTTTCAATGCGTTATAAATGCAAAGACATTCCGTTAAACTACGATGGTTATAAAAGTATCTTATTTGCTTTGGAACAAAGGTTTGCATACATTTTTACATATTTACATTTTAAACAGTCTACCCCACAAAGCGGGTGCTTAGCGAGCTTCGCGAAACTCGATTCAGGTACAAGGCAAACATAAAACTATGAAAGTAAGTTCGTTTTACGTGGCCGTAGTAGAACTAAAGTAATACACCGCGGGAGAGGGAGAGAAGAGATATTAATCCGGGACTTGAGCGGCGTCGTGTGCAGCAAAGATTACGAGCACAATTTATCAGGCTAATTTCACCGCGTTCCGGGACTAAATTATGACTAGGTCTAGTTGTAAGATAAATTGCAACTTTGCACTGGTTTTCTCCACTTCCGACGACGTTTTCGTGCTGTTTTAATACGTTTAAATAGGCTTTGAAAGTTTTAGTTTGTTACTCCTAGAGTTATAGAAAAAATTAAAACTTACTAATTTTTTTGAGGAATAATGCTCATCACACACATAGTATGACTATATTATTGCACTTGTACTGTACTTGACCTTCAGGTTAACAAGCAGTATTAAATCAGTAAAGAAGAACCTTTTTTTTAAAACTCGATCCGATTTTGTGGATCGTAACGTAGTGATCGGATCTGCGGATCAGATCGCATGCTTTCGTTCCGATTTTTAATCCCAAGAATTTGTTGTCTCTAAAGTTGGTTTACGGACGCATCGGCCGATGGAGAGGAGGAGAGATAGATGCGTCACATGCCGAACGCTTAGGCCGATCGTGCCTCTCTATCGCTTGTTCCGCGCTCTCGCTTGCACGTTCGGCTCAGGTGGAACGTGACAATGAGTCATGCTTTTTGGTGCATTCAGTCGACATTCATCGATTTATAAGACGTAATCACGTCAAAAATCCCTTGAAAATAATACATTTCATTATATAACCATTTAGTCCACACAAGAAAGTAACAACAATAAAAAAACGCAACAGAAATAATTGCATCGCCACGCTACATTTAAACGCGCGCTATGGTCTTAGTTTATCATATTAATTATATTGTTTTTATTTCTTGTTGCTTGATTTATCCTACATGTACATACTATGAGTATTGTGCTGTGCAATAAAGTTGAAATCAAATAAATCCTGATAATGAATCGATAGTCGGATTGCCAAGCAAGGGCTTAGCCACTCAACTATCTCCAGTATAGCATTATAATAAATGACATGAAGTTAATATCATCGCGACGAAAATAAATTTGAAGGGCATCGTATGTATGTAGATACATATTCGTTCTACCGCGCTGTCAGTGGAAGTCTGTGCGGTGTCAATGCAAGTAATGGAATTGGTCGTCGCTCGATTTCTATCTTTGAATGCAACCCCCGCATCAAATCTAAATTCAAATCTTTGAAAGTAGAATACAACTCGGTCTCAGTGCAAACTACGGATTTCAATAAAATAGAACTATTCCATTTCGTATTGAAGCTTGTAGCTAGGCCACTACAAATTGTATATCAAAACGAAATGGTGTATCCCAAAATGTAAGCATTAGGCAGATGCAACCAAGAAGTATATAAAGGCCTCTGGAACCGATCGTGAATTCGATCATTCCCATACTATACTGTCGTCGTCTCGAACAGCAAGAATATAACAGCAAGCAATAAAATAAGAACAGCAAGGATATAGAAGTATTCTTTAAAAATAGCACGTCTTTAAAAACTAGGGAGTAACACACACCGTCATTATCAACTGAAAATCTGATGAGATGGATCAATAGGGAATCCCCTAATTTTTTATATACGATAGTATTACGACCTACAACAAAACTTTACCAAAATTAATATCTAACTTATACCATAAATGCACATGCAAAAGATAGCAATTACTTCTTTGTAGACTTTATTTTATATAATCAAATGCCACAATATGTACCCGTCATAATAAATGTAAATTGTCTTCATTACTATTCCTGATAGTATTACTATTTCTCTCCTAGATGGGACACCGAGTCCCGCGATACTCGAGCATCCTGTGGGGCGTTTGCATACCGAGTTCCTGCAGCAGCTACGACTTAGAGGAGGAACTCTCACATAAACTTTCCAAGCTGGACATTTCCGTGCGAGTGTACAACACAATGTGCACGGTCAAGAATTTCAACAGGCCCTATTCGTTCGGAAAAACATTATCCATGTAAGTTTCATTAATTTTTTTAAACATTTTTCTTAAAAATCCAAAAGTTATCGATAATCGTAAATCATCAGTATCGGCATAGCCTCAGCAGATAAAGTTGAAAACAGGATAAAGTAGGTAATTTTACGGTATCTCAATGTTGAAGCAAGAAAAACGGCAATGACTAACTTTGCCGTCATCGATAAGTTATACATAAAATTATTATATGAGAATTGTAAGAGAAAAAAATACTGGAAAAAAGATGATTCTCAAATTCCAAATATAAAACTGCACATTACGTAGTTCGTATTTAAAATTTGGTGTATGCGGCTAACTAAAAAAATCAATATAATAAATCACGCTAAGGATTATAAAATAACATTTTAATTTAAATAATATATTCGCACTATCATTATGATAATATAACGATAGTGCGAATATAAAAGTCATAAGAATGCTTAAAAGTCCAATATACCTTTCGTAGTCACGGCGCACAAAGTATTCCTACAACTTTGTAAAAAATCTCAACACAATGGTGACCTTAAAGACTTGTGAATAGTATAAATTACGGTAATAAGGATGTTGATAACATGTTAAAATTGATTGTTATAAATTACCGTTAGCCATAAGAAACTGGATTTTTTATATCTAACGGTCAGCATAAGTCTTGGAAACCCTCTTATTAAATTAAAAATAAAATGATTATTTATATTTTCCAATATATTTGATAACTATGAATGTCACTTTTAGTAAATACTCTAGAATTTTTAATTTTTAGCTTACGTATTTATTTTATTATATTTTCGTTTAGAAGCGATGACACTCACTATAATTAGTGTTCTGTTTTAAGCGGCGGTTAGGCAAGGAGAGTTTCTCGAACGCGAGCGTCGAAAAATCATAAGCGATTACCCCATGCGAGAACTCTCCATGCGATTCTCTCGTGCGGTTGTTTACATTATGATAAAAACTCGTAGCTTCTAAGCAAAATTCGAATTCGAGTGTCAGAGGCGAGACTGGCTCCTCTTAAACAGGCAAGGTATTCGTAGGACGATATACGCATACGCATACGATAAGAGAGCCTTGTCTAAGCAGTGCTTAGGCGAGATTCGCAAGTGTTGATGCGAGCTTCGAACAAATCGCTCCGATTTGATTTTGTACGAGGCTCACCACACGTGACTTAATGTAACTTACGAGAGTCTGTGTGGAGGTAGACTTAACCTTTGACACATTTGTGGTGACACTAACAGCGTCATCAGCCTAATGATTGTTGTGAGTCACAAACTATCATCATATCGATTAAATAGGCAATATACAGGAAAACAATTAAATAAAAGGCATGCATACTATTATTATCCTATAAATCACCATATAGATCGCTCTCCTGCCACCCTCAAACAAATTCTGAAAGAAAAAAATCTGAAACATACTAAATTCAGTGATGGAAGTTCCTGTTTTGTGTCACATACAATAACGTAGCCATTAAAGCAACATTATCTATGCATTACATGCCCAATTTTATCCAAAACTTTAGCAAATCTATTTATAATATAAAATGAGGTTTGAATAATCTGTACCCTCAATAAGAATCGTGTTATCCCTTTTCGTTAGGGCGTCGCAATCGATCGTGATATTACAAGACCTTACATGTTGCGGGAAATGTAAAACAACACTTGTGATGCTTGAATAAAAAAAGCGCTATAAGTTTTTTTTGTAACTTACTTTGAGTTGTAGGAAATTGATCAAATGCATATACAATTTTCCTCTATTTTGTAAATATAAATGTATTATGCGACTTTTACATAAGAAACTTACCGAGGAATACGTACATTCGTCCTACAGTGTCATGTTTCCAGGCCTATCTCGTATTCATTCAGCTTAAATCCACATTTTCACACAACAAGTGTACATTTTCACCCTACACATTACAATGCTCCGATAAAAGTACGACAACAAAAATCTATTCATCAATTCTCTTCTCTTGGGCGTATTCTTTTTTTTACAACTCTAATTCAATACATAATGTTTGCTGCAAACGAAAAAATATACTATAACAGTACTATCTAAAAGATAAATAAACAAATAAGCAATCAGACCTATAACCTAGAGGAGTAGGCAGAGATTAAGAATTTCCATTTAGCAAGGTCCATATATCATATAGATGTATCGATGTATGATATATATGTACTGTATTGTACATATACATATGTACAGTCGGGGTATAAAAAGATTCGTTACCTTAAAGTCGACATTTGCTTGCACCCAGGTCACTGACAATTAAATAGAACAATTTGATTCGGACGTCATAATGACTAGTAGTGTTTACTATTTTGAACCTTGTTGTTATAACAAGTATGTATAATTTTATATGCAGTTGTCTGCTTAGTGCTTTAGTTCCAAAATGTACTAAGTGTCTAAGACTTGATAAAAAAATGAATTTGAAAACTGACAGACTTTTTCGTACCCCGACTTTACTTGTCCTTCAGTTACAGGTACCCCTACTATTGTCTTTCTTTAGTATGGATCTAAAATCTGGTCTATTTATAATATTGTAACTGATAGGGCGATATCATTTGATATTATGAAATTATATAGTCCTACAAGGAGTATTTTATACGTACGTATTTTATATGTACGTATTTTTTAGCATTACCCTCCTCTAGGTTCGCGTCGGATCATATGAAATTGGTAAATAACAAAAATACCCAATTGTTTGCTGAGTTGTTTAAAATAAAAAATGTCAAAACTTCGTATTTTCGATGCTAACTATAACAAAAGCTTAAATTTTTAAAGCTTTTTGTTATCTACAATGGTAACCCAAAGTACAGGAATACGGTTTAGAATATAGTTTTGTATATTTAGCTAAAATATTTAATATCAACTCATGGTCATGACTTTTAAACACTGCGTTCGAATTACATAATATAAAAAGAAAGTTTTAAGTACTTCAAATACCAAAAGGGATAAATTTAATCAAATAAAATTAATTTATCTTAAAATAAATTAATGT
>DWTW01002205.1:0-11371 GCA_018246275.1 Papilio slateri
ATAAACACCTGTGACCCAGAACGTAACACTTTTCATATGGCACAGTCCTGATACACTTCTATCACTTTTCCATAGTAGTACATCTACTAAGGCTCGTTCTTTGGTTGTTAAACCTTAGTTAGACTATGAGTATGAATGACATCAATCTGCTTTACTAGTGCTCGTCCGACATCTTTTGTCAAGAGCGTTACATGCTATTGTTGTGTCATTGTTTTCCTTTCCCTCATTTATTTTCTCTGCTCAAACAACAGAAACGTACCTTCTACGATTGTCGTCGCAGCATCCTCTACTTTTTCACGCATTTTCTCACTGTGGCATAGTAAACTAAGTTTGATATCGAAGACTAATATATTTTAGCAAAAATCTATGTATAAAAATAAATCGTAAAGATACACATACAAAATGTGATGTGTGTATGTGCATTTCAATTATTGTCTTTTTCCGTAAACTTCTGACGTACTTTTATCATAGTTTTGGTAAGGTTGAGGTTAGCTAGCAAATCCTATCGTAATGATATACAAACAATCAGTCTCGTCTGTGCTCGGCAATTCTCATATTTTTGATTTTATAAGTTCACTTTCAAACAATTTTATTTATCATTTATTTTATCATTAGCTATACTTTACGTCATAGTGTTAACTAACTATTAACTACTTTTGTTAGTATAATTTTTGATGGTGAATTTGCTCTTAATCGAGGTTACTTGCACTTTACCCTTAAATTGAACACGAGAATCCGGCAAGGATGTCACCCGATGGCCCCTGGCTTATTTCTAACTTTTCGCAACATTTTTCGTTTGGTAACAATTTGACTACGTGGCTCGTGGCCGACAATTTGCGATCGCGGTGCCGTTAGAAGACTATTTATAAAGAACGTGTCTAAGAAAAGGTCGTATTTGATTGTCTGTCGGCAGTTATTTGAATATTTGCTGTGTGATTACACAAAATTATGATGAATTAAGTCATCTACATACAGACGGTTCTCACGGCGTGAAATCGGTTGACCTTGTCGCTACATTGTATCAACGGCCACTATTAATCTCAAGAGACACTACAAGGAATGAAGTAGCAATAGAACACAAAAATGATTTATGAATATGAGCATAGCTAATAATAATCGATCGAGTCTTCCGTTTATTTTACGGTTGTCTACGAATGGTCCGAGGTGAACCAGACTCGAGGCGAGGTCTGTTTTGAAATAGGATGGCTCTTGACCTTCGGGATGAAAGTCAACAGAGTTGCGCAACGAGCCGGCGTGATCGCCGCACCAGTCTATGCTAATAGCGGCTGCGAGACACATATCGGTACCTGATCATGACCCACATTGCACGTTCAAGGATTTCACATATTTGGAAGGCAGAGATTTCAAAACTGCTAGAATTTTTGGGTGTGTGTTTGTTAGCGAGGTTACGTCAAGGCAATACGCGGTGGAATTGTTACATTCCTAAGCATAATATTAGAAAAAAACCATAATCACGCTATTTCTTATGTTTTCCCTCAACTCATTGACGTGGAAAATTCTTCATCATATCGAGTGAAAACGACAATTGTGAGTCAGTTATTTGTCAAATTGTCTGCATTCCGTTCTGAGAACTCTTCCTCTTTAAAAGTTTCTTGTACATTAAAACAATGCTATTCAACGAAATCGAGTGTAAATAATAAACACGCGCGAGCGACTATACACGTCAAATTTATTTGATTAGATTTTTCACCACTCCTTTCTACTGTCTTGCGGCGCACACATGCGCAGTGCGCGTGCGCACGTGTGAGTGCGCACACGCAGCGCGGCTGTGGGCGTGCGGCGCGCCGCGTGCGTAGACCCGCGGCCGCTGCAGTGGCGGGGGCTAGGGCCGGCGAGCGGGCGCAGTTTTGTAAGAGCGTTTTATTTCAAGGTCACTCGAGCAGTTTTTAGAAAGTTACCTCATACACGAACAAGTTTTAGGTAAAAATTAATAAGATTTACATTTCTTTAGACCCCTTGTATATCTGAAATCGATTGCAGTTAATAAGATATCGATACAATTCCACCCTACTCAATAACCACTAGAAACCTAAATTTAAATTACAAATAAAAAGATATTGAGATTTATTAACAATTAACTTAAGATAAACCTATTGAAATTGGTCAGGAAATTATTTCGCTTAATTGGATTACTGTCCACAGATAATGAATATAGCTGTATGTATCAATTTAAAATATTTATGTCAAGCTGATAAGCTTTTGTAAAACGTTTTATCTACACTGTGCGACAGAACTGTAACGTGAATACTTGGACCGATCGGTGGCAAGTGGAGAAAATAACAATTAATTAGACATTAAATAACAATCGACAATTCATTAAACACCAATATGGATAATGTAAAAAGTAATGGAAAATAATTTACTGCCAATTATAAAAATGATTCACAGCATATTTGTCACGAAGCCCATTTCAGGCCGCTATACGCCGCCTTGCGAACCAATAAAAGGAGTCTCGAGGAATCATCTTCGCATTTCACATTTCATCAACGCTCGTTTCCATATACGTCGCGGTGATCTTCTCTCCGGCGTCAGAACTCGGAATGATGAAATTTACTCGGCTGCCATTTCGTCGGTTGCGCAATGTTCACGCTAAATTTTGTTGACAGAGAAAGTATACGAAAGGCTTTACGTAACAAAGCCACGTAACTGTTGTAGCGACTCGGTTTTGATTTCCTTGCTTTTACGTTCATCGTTGTTACGTGATATTTTTCGGGTTAATTTTAACTCGTTAAGATATCTCACACTGGTGTTCGCTGTTTTGCAATTTGTTCACTGACAATAATTAGACAAGTTTTTTAGCTATGTCTAGCTTACTTCATTCTTATGCTTATTTGATACTTATAGAAAAAGATACTTATTATATGTTTTATGAACATTACTAATTATCTTATACTCGCTCCCCGCCCCAGCTTCGCTTGCGTAGGTAAATCTAAACTAATATTATAAAGAGGAAAGATTTGATTCCCTCCCCGGCTTCATTGTTGTTAAATACCCTTGCGTAGCCGGGACGGACCGCTAGTAGAACCTAAATATAGGCTAGGTTACTCGCTGATAGAACACTTTCTTACTGGTGAAAGAATTTTTAAGATCTGTTCAGTTGTTTTTGAGTTTATCCGGAACAGACAAACAAATAATCAAATCTTTTCGCTTTATTATAATAATATAGATAATTACATTTTAATACCTTGGCTTGTTATTATTTCGATCTTTAATTATTAATGCACTTTAATAAAAATATATTTTAGTACCAAACAGTACTGTACTAGCATAGTTTTATAAATGTTTTTAACTATTAATATTTAAGTATCACGTGGCTTAAACAAATACGGTAAGGTTGTTTATGATATTGATTCAAAAGAAAATAATGTAATGGAAAACTTTGTTATAAATAACAACGTAACGACCACATGCAAATCAGTAAACACACGAAGGATAAAACATTTTTACGCGGCGACGTGGCTTCTGAGAAATAGTTATTTGAATCGCAATTTTCCGTTGATATTTTCTCTAGAGCAGTGGTATTTATCAGGGAGGTGGACCACATGGAGGATAAATAGTTTAAAATCGTGACCATCATAAATAACGTCGCTGGTTTAACTCGGACTGGCTGTGAGAAACCATGTTCGAAAGAAGTACGTACGTGAAACGAGTTCTTATGACGCAAAATCGCTATCTAAGTAAAGATTAAGCAAAGCGAGATTCCTCCAGCGGGTTGCAACCGGTCACAATACAATCTCTGTCCCAATTTCAGAGTTATCAGCGAAGTCAAATATTCAAATCAAACTCGTGTACGGGTTCGGGTGATAAGCGAGCCTGATTTACGCCTTTTGACTGATGGTTTCTTTTAAAGATTCTTCCGTGGGTTGCACTTTTTATTAATGTACTTCTTTTCTCTGTCATTGATCTTTTTGTTTTTTTTTTTAATAATTAATGGAGAAATAATGACAATGTACGCGATAAATAGCCTAAATATATTCCTTTCGAAGCAACTTCTGTGTGAATAGAATAGTATTTAGTTACAACGTTTTTTCTGTTGGTGTTTTATTACTTAGTTGAAAGTTTAGTAATATTACTATAAGTGTTTAAAAAATCAGATACGCCCAAAATAATGTTAAAAATCAAAATGAGTTATCCTTTTAAAACGTAAGAATAAAAAGCAACCAAGGAAGTGCGATACGACGAGAGCGAGCAATTGTTATTATTTCCCTTAATTAAATGTTTGTATAAAGATTGCTCAAGTGCGAGAGATGTGCTGTAATTGCGCAACGGTTATCTTCTTTCACAACGGCGGCAAACACACGCCAAGGCTGGCCGCGGCCGCGCTTTGCACGATTTAATGCTTTTTTGAAGCTAAATTTGGCGCACGAACGCCAAAGTTTTCGTCTATAATTGACGTATAATTAAAGCTATAGATATATCGTAATATTTTATGGTGTAATAATAGTTATACATTGTTACACTCTTTGAATGTAAATAATAATATTAAATAATCTCTGTAAAGGCAAATAAAGATATCTTAATCTTAACAGTGTAGAGTAAAAATAAAAAGTACTTGTTGTTTTCAATCGTCAGGTAATGAAACCTGAAGGAGAAATATTCATATACAATGGTTTTACCCGACTGGTGGGAGGGTGTTTTTCGCTTGTTTATTAAAAAGGTTGAAACCCATCTTTCATTCCAATTGGGGTGACTTATAATGGCTTTCCGATTTCCCTTGGGCTTAAGTTTAATCAGTATAATTTCAGCCGACAGCCATCCACTGCTGGACGCAGGTTTCCTTTATAGGTCGCCACAAAGAACCGTCCCTTGCCGTCTTCATCTATCCTCACCTCACCTAATAAGCTCGTTAGGTACCATATACTATGACAGAGGATGTGCCTGTCGATTCCAAATTTCACGTCAAATGCCTAATCAATGAGCTTCAGATTTACGTTTTTTATTATTAACAATTTGTTTGAGTCGCATTTGGTATTTAATACTAAGACTGACAAAAATGGCGAACCGCCTTAACTTTAAAGATATTTATGCAAGTTTGACATACCGTCGGTCGATTACGAAAACAGCCGTATAACTCTGAACCAAGCTCTAACTGTTTTTGATTTGGTTATATTATCAGAAATTTTATTGCTGCAAACAACATAAAAGTATCGACGCTTTTTTCCGTTTCCGATGAGACGGATTACTTTTTTCTTAAGAATCGTTGACGCGTTTTCATATGTTTGGAATTTTTCATTAGTTTTAGACCATAAATAAACTATAAATTCTGATAATTTTTGTAATTACTTTTAATATACACTGGGAAACAATTATTATATGAGGGTTATATTATATAACTTTATACAGTTACTAGCTATTTTTAAAGACATTCAACTCGGTATTTTATTTAACATTTAACCATTAGTAATACAATATTTATTAGTAATAAAAATAAAATGATTAAAACAACTATTCAAATATATTGATCTAATTAAAAAAAAATCTATAATTGATACCTTAAACAAGCAATAGTTAATTTAAAAAGCCAATAAGCCCAACTGACTAACCCTATACACCTAGCTACTTTTACACTCCGGGGAAGGATAAGAATGAAATGTCACCTTACTCTTCAAAATCGGTCAAGCCGTTTAGGCTATAGGTCACAATGGACTACGGACCTATGTACGTAACACACATAAATAAATACATAATACTACACAAATGTAAACTAATATTATAAATAGGAATGATTTGATTGTTTGCATTGAATAGGCTCTGAAACTACTCGACCGATTTGAAAAATCTTTCACGATTAGAATCCTACATTATCCCCGATGAACATACGCGATAGAATATTTTCAAATAGTTAGGGATCCGTATGAAAACTTCGATAATGTAACCCAACGTGTGAAAAAAATACCAAAATATCGCGTACGCTGCGGAAATAACAATAGAGCAAAGTGATGCACTACAATTTTACAAAGGATATCAGTATCTACAAAAAGTCCGTAGTACCATGTGTTTTACGTAGTACTTTTACAGTTATGTCACAATAACTATTCTTTTATTTTAAAACTAGCGGTCCGCCCCGGTTTCATTTTTGGTAAATACCCGTGAAAAGACGGGGCGGGCCGCTAGTATATACATAAATACATGCGAAAAACATTACTTTTACCCGACGGACACAGAAGGTTCCCAGAACCTTCTGGGTCAGTCGCGAGGCGTAAAAATTTAATGTGTGCTATATAAAGCACTTGCTCATAAAACAATTTATTTACTAATATATGTAGGTACTTTATTTTATTTTTCTCTTTTTCTAATAAGCTTTGTAAATTCTTTAAGTCATAAAGCTCTTTACACATAATTTTTTTGAAAAAAATACGGAATTCAGCCTAAAAAATACAAATAAACAAATTACGTTATTCATGTCCTTCACAATGCCTATATTAGAGGATGACCGAAATGTCATTCCTTCTTGTAATAACTCTAAAGATACATATGTTGGTACCGAACCGCAAAGAGTGACTCATCCGTGATAAAAGTATTATTGCACCACTCACAATGTAATCGCGAATTAATACTGTATTAAATTCTATCGTTCTTTTTATGTTGGACTTTTACCGAGGTATATACTCGTATGTCACCGACCGACTTTGAACTTGGATATTTGATTTTCGGACTATATTATGTCAGAAAATTGAGAACTGTGCGATTCATTTTCGTTATAAACCGATTATATATTATCTTTATGTCCGATTTGATCTTTGATTTACCCGTTTCGTCCGATGATAAAGTGTTCGAAGTTCCCAATCGTTCGGTGACATGAACACAGAATAAGTTCTTATGTTTGTAAGTTTGTCATGCATTCAATGTATAATAGATACGTATACATATTTATGTTATATCTATAAGGTCTGACATTGAAAAGTTCGTGTAGTTTAAATATAAAAATAGCTATGTTTCTTCCAAAGTTTTCCAACCACTCAGGTTCCTTTAAATATGGATGTGTAATGCGTTAGATTTATTTAAAAAAAAGTATAAAAGCGCCGGGGCGAATTTATTTCTAAAAGTTAGTACATATTGCTTTGTTTATTGTTCATGAAATTAATATATTTAATAATGGCCTATTTTTAAGTTGGTAGACTTGACTTTGTAGTGAACTGTGAGTAAATGTAGTGTAGAGAACCCGTCACTAGATGGAGTGACAATCTGTGTCAATTTGAGTCAATGGACGTAGGACAAAAATATTATTAATTAATGGGCTTAAGCTAATAAGAGTACAAAAAATCGAAAGAATGGTTCTTGTGGTGATTATAATTATAACGAGATTATACTGTTATGATGACTCTAAACTTATATAAATGAATAAAAAGGAAAAGTAAACGAGCTAGCAAATTTAGTAGACATAGTATGAGGCTTGCCTTGCGTAATTTTCATTACGATATGGCGTGGGTGTTATCATTTTTTCAGTCATAATAGTAACTGACCTACCCGTACACAGGCATTTATCTAAAAATATATACAAGACGGACGAAACGTGAGTTTCCGTTCACGACCGTTCAGTTTTAGTACTAGGCGCGCTTTCGTGTGTGCGTGCGTAACATGCGCACGCGCCGAATGCGAAGCGATTTACGAACAAAAGCGCGAATGTGTAAGTGTCCCACACACGCACCATCGCCCTACTCCGGATGTGAGCGCAGATTTGTACGCCTGTGAACGTTATTTGTACTAGACCAAATCGATAGGTCTGTGCGTTATCTATACGCCACACAAGCGCTCGTACATCGCGCCTTATGTGTTCGCTATTGTGTGGAAGCCTTGAGGCATTTGAGTTATTTTACAACTACTTGCCAGCGATCGAATTGACTATAAAACTTTGAACAATCAGGATTTATGCGTAGATGGGCTATTTTATTGCTTCGACAACTGACGGCAATTAATTTATGGACTTAGTCAAGGCTTCAAAGGTTGACATAAAAATAGCAAATAAATGAGGATGTATATCTGTTTTTCTAAGGTTACATATAGGCAATAGTATTTCCAAGATGCCATGTTTATCAAGTATGTAACGTGGACTATTTATAACTGGCTAAGTATTGGAGCTTTTTAATAGTTCATCCACAGATTTGTACTAATTAAAGAAGAAAACACTCATAGAACCAGTTACAGTAGAAGTAAATTTCATAGAAGTGAGTGAGATTAAATACGAAGGGCCAAATAAAAGCATTAGATTAATGATCAAAATCAAATTCCAACACAAGGGTAACGCCGTAATAAAAATATCAAATCAAAACATGGCCTTTGGCCGGTAACAACATTCAAATGGTATTATGAAAATATAAATCCGGCGCCTTTTCAATTTTATTGACTCGGTGACCTTAAGAAAGTCAGTTTATCAATTTAAACACGAAAGCGGAAGCTGGGCGCGGGCAGCCTCGGCAGGTATCAAAGATGGTATTGAAAAACGAAGGTTAACTGGTAAAGAGGATTTAGTAGATGGGCCTGTAGATGTGCGAACCCTAATTGAAACGGGTTTACGCATGTGTGCGTGAGCGTTTGAAAATACGTATACGTGCGTGTAAGCGTTGCGTGCGCGCAGACTAGCCGATAACAATAAACTATTTCCGAAGTGACCCAGTTCCAACGTCCTTCGGTAATTTGTGCCGCCAGGAACGAGAAAGGGCTGGGAGTTAATTTGCCGGTGGTCGCACTAAACTTTTATGATCAGTTCACAATACATCTTTTTGTGTTCGTGAGCTAATTTTCGCCGTGCGCTGTCGGTAGTTGTTGAGCGGCAAAGGAACACTTTATGACCTTCGCTTGGGCTTGTAATAAAATTACGATTGCTGCCTTTTATTGAGGATTAACAGAAATACATATTATTAAATGTTTTAAAAAGTGAAAGTACACTTAACAATTTGTAAATGGTGAAACTTGGATTCATTCTAGGTATAAATATAATCGGCGATAAAGCAAGTAGCAAGTGCATTAAAAAGTCTTTGGGGAAACCACAAACTTACCTACCTCGCCGATAGACTGTCTAATTGAATTGGAACTTGTTAAGTGTGTTAATAGACGATGACCGTCACAATCAGCTAGTGGCAACTTCTGAACATTAAAAGGCGATTTAGTTATATCTGAAATAATATGCGGTATAGTATCATTTCTCATACGTATCTTTCATAAAAATTGGTTTTAAAAATTTAGTGTCACATGAACAAAAAAATTAAATTTATACGAAAAAAAAATGTTATATGCCTTAATTTAAATAAAAACGTATGATATGTAAAGATAATTCTACATTATAATTCTGTTAAGATAAATAAAAAAGAGAATTAAAATTATCTATGTACTTAAAAATTAGTCGGTTACCAAACATTCCTCGGACGCAGTGTAATTGTAACAGAAACACATTTCACAACACCGGCCACAACTGACGAACGAGCTCACTGATAACATTTTTTTAATTCAGTCCAATGTCAATCACGCGTATGAAGAAATTCGTAGAGAACAAATCGTTTGCCGGATGGTCAACTAGCGCCGACTAATTTCGTACTTCTAAGAAAATGTTTATGCCGACTTTGCAAGGAGCAAATGCCGATTGCGACATAACATTGAGCACTCGGCTCTTGCATTTAGAATTTTAGAAATGTTTGTGTTCCGAGGCTGTAAACCTAGTTTCTTTGAGCGTTCAGTTCGTACGCCGAGGTTTATTTATATTGCCTTTGAATATTATTTCCTTTAATTTCTTGTGACCTTCCTTGCTGTTGTTGCAATAGAAAACAATTTTTTCGTGGAAAAATACCGAATTCAAATGTTATTTTTAATCAGTCTTGTTCATTGACATGATGCCGTATTGTCCTACTACTTAAATTTTAATCGTTCAAGTTTATATGTGACACGAAATAAGTGTGTATATAAGTTGAATAAATATAAGATGCGATCTATACATTTGTTAGTTATTTTTTGTTTATGTTCATAGATTAATACAACGAGATCCAATAATATATGTGGTGCGTCATATTTTATTTGTATTTTTTGCCAATTAAGAAATGACTAAATTAAATTATTACAGAAATATAATATCAAAAAGTTAATATAATGCAAAAATATATTTAAAAAAAATATCGAGTTCGAACATAAAATACGTGAATGCTGATTGTAGCCAATATTACTGGAACCTTTGCAGTCGAGGTCAACAATTAAATAACATGTGGTCGTATTGAGAAATTGCCAACGACACGTGGCATTGTTGGCTGTGAATAATTACAGTGAAGGGTGACAGCGGGGAAATGCCGTTGATTTGAAAGAACTGCATTGAGTCGATTTTTAATTCTTAAATATCGTTTAACCTGGTTAGGTTATAATATAAAAGGAATGTTTGAGGAAAAGCTAAAATACGTCATCTGCATAACAGATACACATCTCAGTTGAATACGGTAGGTACACTTTATTAGGTATGGCCTAATCGAGTATACAATAAACTTCTTACTGTTACTAAAAGTTTTTCATTTTCTGAATTCAAGAGACGTTTCAAAATAATTCTTTTTTCTTCAATGTGTGCTTACTTTTACGTTATCATAGTAATATGATAAAGTATTTCGTTGCTCCTGAGACCGATTGTTCTTTCATTTTCAATTTGATTATAATAATGCTCGGTTTGTAAACGGTTATTTTAAGACTTATTTAACGAACAGTCACGAGTCCAGAAGAGGAACCTCTAAAAAGAGGAGCATAGTACATAGGAACAGAAAACAATACGCATTGAAACGGAAGTACTATCCATGTACTAATTGCCATCAATATTATCCTTATAATTAATATTCTATGTAGTGAACGTGTGTTTGTTTGTTTCTATGAAGGTACTATTACAGGAAAGAAATGAAATAATTGTGCCATAGCTTGTTTACAAATTGGTAATTTGTAACATTTTGCGGTTAATAGCGTACGTATTTGTCACGGATAGATTAGCTTGTTAAACACGAGCCCTTTGTAATTAGTTTAAACAAGCAGCGAAAAATAGATTCGTAGCACGTGTAGATAATAAACGTTGTGAACTTTGTGGCAAAAGGGTTATCGACCATTGAGTTTTGTATTGAAGTTATTTTAATACAATTCCTTGAAGAGTTCCATTAAAGGTATTAATTTTAGAATTGCATTGTATAAGACATCATTAATTTTAATACCTAAAACGCAAACTCAAATCTTTGGTTATAAAAGAAAATAAACATAACTTGGACGCTGAAGAAAATAGAAAGAAGGTTGTAAAATGTATGAGAAAGAGAATAAAATAAAAAAATAAGATTTTGTTTTTTTATTGCATAATTCCTTGCAGATTAACTTTAGATAAAAATTACATTAGTAAAATTATAAG
>DWTW01002206.1:0-11369 GCA_018246275.1 Papilio slateri
GTGTTGTGAAATTCAAGGTAAATACGATTAGTCTGTTAAGTCCATAAACAATAAAAAATAAATGACAAACAAAAAGGTATTTAACAGTGGTAGAGCCAGCAACAACAACGTCTGTGGCACGAATGGGCCTGCTCAACCGGCGAAATACCACGACCTCTCAGAAGACAAGCGTGAAGTAGAAGTATTCTGCGTTTCGTCTGATGAGCGAGGGGCCGAATCATACAGCAAATATTCTACTCGGAAGGTTTTTAAACTTATTTCGTTTATCGCACACTCTGAAAATCAATTATTTTCCATCGTCCCTTCAAACGTCACCTGTAGTTCTCCGGTGTCCACGAGCGTTATCGCTCATCATTTTGTGAAAGTCTGCTCTAATCAAAGGCAGTAGTAGTTGCCTTAATTGATATTGTTTCATTTCAAAAGACTGTGAAATTTTTGTAACTCTTAAAAGAATATACTTATTTCTAGAGCGGAAGTATTTATTCAGTGATATTCTCATTGTCAATTATATCAGTTGGTTACTTGTTAAGTTGTCGTGGTCGGTGTACCGCACTTGATAAAGCCGGGGTCGACGACCTGAAGGGTTTGAATACTTACCGAGGCTATTTGCTTAATATGCTAACTTTAACTTACGTAACAACTTAAGTTAACAACTGGATAGCATTAACGGCTCGAATCAAAGTGACCTTAATGTTTCTTCTGCATATACATAATATTTTCCGCTGACATTATCATGTTCTAGTGGTCTAGTTCTGGTCTACTCTGCGTATCATTACCGTGAGTTTACACTGCCGGAAACATTCGCCTAAAACATGTTGTCATCTCTGTTTTTTTATAGAGAAGGAGAGAGATAACAGCATGTTTTATGTGATGTTTTTAGCAGTGTAAACTCACGGTCAGTGTGCCTTCTCTTGCGCAATACACTGTTGGTATTGTATTAATAAAAAAATATTTTGTTTTTTTGCAAACGTTGTTAATTTACTTCTTGATGTTTGAACGTATAATATCTATAAGTACCAAGACTGGACGAATATAAGTTTATAAATTATTTGCAATAACAAGACCCCGCCCGGCCGTATCAGATAGCGATGCAATGACCAAGGGCTCTGGAATTTCGGGGAGCGGCCTACAAATGTATAAAATACAAGACAAGCTGGTGGCCTAATTATTTGTTGATATGATTATTCTACTAATTAATGTTGAACGGATGTACTTGTAGTATATTTGTGTCATATGTAAATTAACCAATATTAAATGAAATGTAATTTAGAGCTCTGTGGTCTCGAGTGATGATGAGTTTCGTCATCATAAATATTCTCCACACCAACTTGGGGGTTGGTACACCACTACCGCGCGATTTTCGCGTAATTCTCTGCCTCGCACAATCACCTTGTGGAATGATCTGTCCCCAGCGGTATTTCCTATCCACTACGAGGATCCTTCTCGTGCGTTCCTCTTCCTTAAAGGCCGGCAGCGTATCAGTAGTGCCTCTTGTGTTGTGGATTATGGGCGTCGGTGATGACTTAATGTTAGACGACCCACTGTTCGTTTGCCCCTTGCCCTATAAAAACAGAGGAAAGATTTGATTGTTTGTAGTCGGTAAATTAAAAATATAAAAAAAACGAATGGGCTTTTAATAATTCTTGTACAATATTACGACGTAAATTATGGAAACAGATTTTATGGATATAAAAGTTTTAGCAACACAACTTGTTGGCGATACGAGTGTCTATGATCGCATTTCTTCCATGTTCCACGTCGCAGGAACCGGTTCCGACGCTTCGCTCGTGATGTGCTCGCTGTGGAATGTTTCGCCAGTTTAAATTTACGCAGATCCAATGGAAATACTGACTTTCAATGTGATAGTAACTATGGATGTTCCAATGTATATTTATAGTCAATATCAGATTTATAACTAAATAGAGATCGTCCTAATAATTACATATTTATGTTATGGACGAAATATATATATTACACGTCATCACCAGCCTAACGATGTCAGATACTGTGGAACAAGGATCGCCACAAAGACTCCTGGCCTCTCGCCGCCCTCATGCAGTGGACATTGACCACATCGTCGGTCCATCTTGTGGGCGGCCTGCCTCCGCGTCGTCCTGTTCGTGGCCGCCATTTTAGAACCGTTGGCCCCATCGGCCATTTTAATAAAACCATTGCCACTTAAGTGTATTTTTTTATTATTTTATGTTTATAAAAATGTAGATAAATGCTTATTAATATGTATTTAAAACGTTATTTATTTCACAAATTACAAAAATACATTAAATTAATTAATAGTCATATAAGATAAGACTTATGGTACAATTAATTTTATGTTCTGTATATTTTAATAATACAGTGCATTAAATTTTACAAGTTAGGATTTTTTTTAATTTCTTTGCCAACAAGTTCTTGCATACTTCAAAATCTTGACTATGATCCCAAATTATTTTATGCGTTTCACAAAATGTTCCCCACGAATCGCTCTGCAAGTGTACCTTGGCAATAAAAAATCCAAAATTCTACTAGGTTATGTTTTTAAAAGTAACCTTTATATACACTGCGTGTTTGGTGTTTGGTGTTGACCATCGTGACCGCCGGCTGCCGGTGATGTAAGCGACCTTCTGTTGTGTCGCCGTCCATGTTTACTGCATTCATTACGGCTAACGACAACATGAGGCTTCTTCAAATCTTTTTTTTTTTTAATTAAAATGAAAGAATTCTTAGAAAGGTTTTGCGAAGTTTAAAAACTTCAATCCGGATTTTTAGTGATTGTGTGAATTTTGTACAATTAAGTGGTTTGAGAATATAATATTTTTAGCTCAATGGCTTGTAATCTGACGCTCGGATCCCCTTCCCTTTCTCCTTTCCTTCTCCATATCAACTTCGTTTTCGAATACAACGGTTGGCAATGCATCCGCAAATTGCTGTTGATGTTGATTCTTTTGTCATAAAAGTATAAACAAGTAATTTTTTAAGATTTATACCCAATGTGTAAAAATAGCTAGGCTTATTCTGCGTTTCATTGTCATTTATGACTTAATTAATAAGGTTGCTGCGATTACTGTGTCAATATGCCTCAATTAGTTATCCTTGTTTGCTCTAAATTGGTTTAAATAGCTGAATTATTAATGGAATATGGTACATAGCGTCCAGTCTAGATTATTTCCTCAAAACCTGTCGAAAACACTTCAAGGTCTGCCAGTCTCAAGGTTGAGGTAGTTTCGCGCATTAGTTTGCGTGTGAGTGTGTTTGTCCGTGCACGTGAGTTGGTACATTCACGTAAAGTGAGACGAACGATGCATAGCGAACGTGTTCGGAATCACGGTCGTATTGCTGATGCGCAAAATGTTTATTTCTTTCTAAGAAATTTTGAAAATCGATTCCTTTTGATTCAAAGGCATACATATACATAGGCAAAGCACCATATTTTCCATTGATCGACAGTTGTGCAGAGTATAATATGCCATAAGATGCACTAAGCAGGTTTTTTCACAGCTTTTACATGTCTTCATAATATAATAACCAGATTTCACGATATGTTTCCGTTCAGAGGTACTGTGTTATATACGATGACGGATTTTTTAATATATCAAAACTTGAACCATTTTGACTCGGACAGGTGTTAAGGATTTTTTAGCATTACAATTTTTTATCGTTTCTTTGCCACGAGGTAGTTTACTTTAAAGCCACAATATATCTAACAAAGGTAAACATGTTCGATACTTGATAATGATCTTGAGTCACACATTAATTCGCCAATCAACGAATCACAAACTCTCATAGTAAACAAACGCTACGAAAAATAAAAATGAAATCACAACAGACGCAAAAAAGCGACACCTTGAGCATAATGCGTTAGCGTCGCCCGAACCTGTCGTGCATTAAGGCACGTCCACACGAGCGATATCAAGTTACTACGGTGTACTTATAGATTAAAATATAGCACGTGTCACGTAAATACAAATTTACACATGTTGAATGTATAGACGCCACGTAATTATATCAATTTTGAGAGTAAGTTTTGGGTGTTTATCTGTTAAATTATCTCGATACCTTACCCCTAATATATGATCCCTTGGCAAAGTTTCTATTTATACTTTGGGTCAAGATATTTCTCTATTATTAAGTCAACTTCTAGATTTCTACCATCAAGATGATCTCTTGAAAAATTGGATGCGTATTGCGATGGTTCGTTGTTGTAATAAAAAAAACAATCTGTCATTATGGACGTCGTTCGTTAAACCGCGTATCGGTTTACCAGCACAACCTTGCGGCGGAAATAGTTAGCTAAGTAACAACGTCACTCATATACAATAAGAGCTTCTCTAACTCAATCAATACGTTACGTGCGTACCTTTATTACCTACTTTCGAAACTTGATCCGATCGGAGGTCCATCTTGGAAGGGGCCTACTAATGCTGTGTAATCATGGCTGTCGTTCTAGAATCTCCGTCCGTATACTGGATTTTAGGTAATGCTATGCTACAAGCATTGAGGTTTCACCTTTGAATTTTGTTTAAATTAGTATTACTTTCCAATAATCACTTTAATTTGTGGAGAGAAGAGAATAAGGACATTTTATGTTTTAAATTGGAAAATCTTGTTTGTAATGTATTCCTGATTTGTGAATTTTTGATCTTTACCATGTTTTCCACACAAGCATCACTGCGGTATTTATCTTTGTACTCTGATGCAATATGTAATGTACTGCATCATCTCCCTAGTTTAAATAGTAGAAAAATCAATCTTTATTTCGAGTACTTCGTTTTTTTTGTTCACAAAATTTACTTAATATTGGGAAACAACAAAGGCAATGGAATAATCGATGAGGTAACGTGAGCGGATAGTTTTCAATAAAAGCTATCTAAAAATTGACGGGCATCCTGTTCACTGTTGTGTTTACTTTGTGTGACATTGACGGGCGCCATGTTGTGACGTCACCGTTCAGGTAACGCTCGGGCGACGCGAACGCGACGCTTTGTGTATACCCTGCAGCGCTGTTTTAATATTTAACTTTACTAGAATTCCTATTTCTTATTGCTATTGCTATGCTATTTCTATTAATGAAATTCCTGCAAATTTAAGAGAATGACGTAGCGAAAAAAAACAAAAATTAAAATCATATTTCATTGATAAAATACAAAACATAAACACTCAGTAAAATGTAACAAAGTACATGCTTTTGCAGCTGACTGTACTTTTGCTGTGACGAGCCGCGGGAGGTTATTTCAAATGTGCGTTATAATCTGTATTCAAAGGAAAAATGCAATGTACCCACATACATACATGACTGAGAATGTGCAGGGCTTGCACTAATCTCATCAAGGTCTATAGGCCCTAACTGAACAAAAATTGTACCTAGATTGTAAGTTTTGGAATAAATAAATGAAAAATTAAGGGTCTTGTAATTTAATTCATTAAATATTCGTCACCTAAACCTCAGAATCTTTTTTTTTTCCATTTCGTTATCAAGTGGCCGAATTCCTCGTGCGTATGGCCTAAACCTTGTGAGTATCTTAGCTCAAGGACTTGACTTACTGTTTACTGTACTGATTGGCCTGGACTGAACCACCGTAAAATATTTTGATGAGATGATTTCTAGAGGGAAATTCGCAATTTCTGCCTACTTTGTCAAAAAGATAGAAAAATCACAAAAACATATGCGTTTTTAGTAAGATTTTGTAAACATATAAGTTAAAAGAATTTATTATTATCGTAGTACGAAGAATGAAAATACTACAAAAAGTAAATCCATAAAGCCAAAAAATATTCCATATCATAAAAAATATTCAAAGATGTAAGAGTGGATATGCAAATAGTACCGAGCAGAGGAAGTTCGCACGCGATCCTCTGACTTGTAAGATTGAATGGAGGACTGGGGTTCATTCGACAGTTTCATAATTAGGGCTACCACTTACGAAAAAAAAAGGAACGAGATATCATTCTTTTTTTTTTTAGTAAAAACAACAAAGTAAACAGGCAAAACGTAGAAACTCACTGTTACACCTGAATTAGTCATTACAGAACGTTAATTTGGGATATACTTCAGTTCTGAACGATCGCTTAGCTAAGAAGCCAGTAGATTTTTTTTAGCATTAAGCTAGCCCCGTCGTCGTAGCTTAAGTTTCAAACATAAGTCTATATGTGACCGTGCTGGTAAAGCTTATATGCATCCATTCCAACACAAATGTGTATACAGTCGAGGTAAAAAAGGTTCGTAACCTTAAAGTCGACATTAGTTTGCACTGGGAACACTAACAATTCAATAGAACATATTTGATTTGAACTCGTAATGACTAGGCAATTAATAATATGAATCTAGATTATTATAGTTGCACACTATAATTGACCCTTGTTGTCATATAAAGTAAGCGTAATTTTATATGCAGTTGCCTGCTTATTGCTTTAGTTCCAAAAAGTACTAGGAGTCAATAACTTGATAAAGGTATGAATTTGAAAACTGACGTAGGTTTCGAACCCCGACCGTACATACATGACGGATTCATTTATTAGGATTTGAATCAATAAAGGATATAACAAGATAATAGTTATTACATATACTTAAATAATTACCATTCCTATTGTATAGGGTACAATTACATATTCTTAATACGTATAATTTGGCGGCTATTTAATGTTCGTCATTATACTGCCCAATGTACACTCCGGTAATAATACTAATAAAGTAACGGACCGAGCCAAGGCTCCCGGAGGAGCCCCCGCCCTCTTCGCGCGACCACCTCAAGCCCGGTGAATCTGTGAAAGCCTCCTCCAGGCTAACTAAACCAGCTAAAAAAAAATAATGTCCAATGTATTGATAAAAATTAAACCATCAAACAATATCGATATTCTCAAAAATAATCGAATAAAAAAATATGCAAAAGTTCTTGTTTCACTAGATAAATAAATATTATTTAATAAAATCGTCGATGCGATAAAAAAAAATTCCCCACAAATAAAAGTAAACTCATTTGGATGCAACCCTAAAGAAGTCTGGAAGGCAGGTCGTCCGTACCTAGCCGTACCCGCTGCGTGTGCCGGGCAGTTCCGGTAATGTCGGGACAAACCGCCCACGGGAATAACTTGCGTGATGCTTTAAGCAAATTAACTAAACAGTAGCTTGTATTTTTACGGTCTTTTTATGTAACTCGGGATAAGAAGCAAGCACGCATAATTGACTGACTCATCCAACTTATTTATATAGAGTTAAAGAGGAAATGAGGTTTTTTTTTGTAATTGGTAAATATGAAAATGTCGTGTGTCGTGTGTCATGCTTGCGGTCTTAGTATTTTCTTGCTCTTTTTCCATATTTATTTTACGTCTTTGATCCGTATTTCTCAATCCTCATTAGGAATAAGTTTCTGCATAGAACGAAACAAGACGGAGAGAATACTTCTCACAGAAATTTGTCGGAGGGTATTGGATACAATGTCATTTCGTCTTTCTAAATCTTTGGTGGGTGTAAAATGTCGGATAGAACTCTTAATGGTAACTCTTCCGTCGGGAATTGATCTGAAAGGATATTTAATACACGTCACTTACGCGGACACTCGTACCCACGACAGTATATTAATATTTATCAAATATCATGATCCGAATTACCAATCGAGTATTGTTTTCAATATTTCTTCGTTTAAAAATCATAACTAAAATACTAAGGATTTATTGCAGAAATGTTTTATAAGAAGTCCTCGTGAATGGCACCTTAATATATGTACTTGTGACTAAGAATCAGCGGCTTCCATATTTGGATTAACATAATCTGTGCTAAGACCAGCGCCAAATGCGGACTTGTCTTAAGCATATCTTGTTGCAAAATAAACGTCGTTTTATTCATTATTTAACTAAATAAGGTCGTTTAGAAGACAAAATAACGATTTACTTGAATTATGATCAAGAAATATTATTATCACGTCGTAATCACGTCGTTATGCTTTGGTGTTTTTCCGTGTACATCAATAAAAATGGAAAAATTTCGTAGAATAAAATCTTTAAACCTTCTCCAAGTCCCAGGATGATGGACTGAAACATGGTATCTATCGTTTTTTGTACTTCAAAATAATGGGACCGCGTTTTTATAGGTCATGTTTTGGTTTGTTCTCATGATGTTACAAACTTAACAAAAGATAACACTTCTGCGTTGCACTTGGTTTTTAAGTTAGCTGAGAGATCACAAATTCTTCCTATTAGATGAAAAATTTCTTGGTTTGTCCCACACAATAAATAAAACTGTAGTATTCATATGCCATGTGTGAAATGGTGTTCTGCAATTGCGTAAATATGTTATCGTCCAGTTAAATAAAGCTGATGATCTCACAGAACTCAAATAGCTTTGAAGAGAAGAGCACAACATCTTTTAAAATAGTATCACCATCATGTTTAAATAACACAACATAGATACCGAGTACATTGTTTACGATGCACTCGGTGCAGTGAACTTGGCAATGGCGGCCAACTAGTAATAGCCGTGACGCGTGTGCGCTTTGGATGCCGCCATTTTTTGGCGGGAAACATTCCGGGCTCGACATTCACGAAAATAAGTTGCCAAAACATCGCCCTGGCACTTTCTAAGCGAAAACAATTTCGTGCATTTGGCATTGCCATGTGCATAACTCAAGATAATTTATTGGTCTTTTTCGTGTTTTACAAAGCCGCTTTCGAACTAAATCTTTAGTTCTCTATAAAATTAACAAAAAAATTTAATTGATAGGAATTACTAACTATCCCTAAACTTAAGTGGCACGATAAGACGGACAGTCGATGTCGTCAAAAGGTTCTGGAATGGCTGTAACGTACAGGACGACACGTAAGCCTTCCAAGACGGACCGACGATCTGGAACGACAAGATCTTTGTGGTGATTCATGTGGGAAGCCTACGTTCAGTCCAGTCCACTTACTCTGTCTTATATCAGAATAGTCCGTTCTCTTTTACAACTGTGAGATTCATCAATTATTATAATGGCGCCGGGAAGTATTGAGCTTAAATTAAAATCCAATTCCATGCATTTTATAATATATTCTTATAAATAACTTCTTATTAAAAAGCATGCAATTCCTAACTTCACGTTCCTACGTGAGCGAACTGAGTCCTGAATTATGATATTATGTTACAAACATGCTAGTTGCAATAATTGCAAATAGATTAGGCACGTACGCAGCGGTAAAGTAAATCATTTTTAATATGCATTTGTACAGTTATCTTTGGAGGTTATTCATAATTCTAAGGTTCTGTTTAAGGAGAAGTTCTTTGCCGCAACAGGTTTGCGCCGCTTTTATGTCGACTTTTTTTATTTAGATCTCTCGTGAACGCATCTTGTAGAGTTCTAGGTTTGAATCGTGAAGAATATCGGTCAAAAGTTTTTTTTAGCTTTTCAGCTTCATTCTTTCTTAAACTGTCTAAAATCACTTTGTAAAGTTATTACACTAATCTATTTCAACATTAGCTTTTAACTGAACACAAACGATATGTTACGTTAGTTAGTGAACCTAACTATTTTACAAAATATTTTATGAGTTTTAGGCACGCAATCGATAGTTTTTTTGACGGCTTGAAGAATGATTTCATATTTCTCCGTTACCTACGTCGTCTCATGATCTCCCGTGATCTATACCTAATACAATTATGATATTAATATAAATTTTTTTTGTTGCAGATGAACAAGAAAGAGTGCAGAAAAAGACTTTCGTTAATTGGATCAACTCACATTTGTCAAAGGTGAGAATTTACTGCCGTACTTATTCCTTTTTTGTAAAGTAACTCATATATAAAACTAGATGTTAGAAGGCAAGCGAATAAATGGTTTACTTGACGTTAAGGGATCACCACTACCCGACTACAGCTCCAGCGATCAGAAGTGACGGCGATGCCAGCCTTTTTATAGGAACGGGGAGGGGAAAAGATGAGGAAATTAAGCGATCGAGAAATTGAAACGCAGTTGCATAAATAGAGTACCTTTATTCAATGCCAGTATTCATTAAGGTTGTGTCACTACCGGCCCATTTATTCAACAGAACTGTTGTCACTACCACTGTTCTGGTTGTAGTTTTAAAGACGTACCCGGGTCAAAATTGGTCCTTTAACAATAACAAGTGTTTTACTTTTTTATATTCCTGTAGCGCATTCCGCCGCTTCGTATCGACGACCTGATCTACGACCTGCGCGATGGCACCAAGCTGCTGGCGCTGCTCGAGGTGCTCTCCGGTGAGAAGCTGGTGAGTTTTACTACAGATACGTCTATAGTCTAGTTTATAGTATATCTTGCTGTGGTGCACTACCCTTGCGTAAAACGAAGGCAGGCACACTAGCGCCGCGCGGTTTAATTAGGAACTGACTGACCGTCGGCTTCCGTGTTACATATTTAAATTGTTATGTAATGAGGAATAAAAAAAATGTAAGATAATTGACACTAGATGCACCTATTAAACACAAGGTAATCACAACGAGTCCGGCCTTTTACACTATCGTATAGCCGTGATAATATCGCCGTGAAAATAACACGATAGACGTGTCTCCAACACGTCTATCGTGTTTTTTTTATTATGGGAGAAGTTGGCAGGAAAAGCAAGCGGTTCACCTGATGTTAAATGAACGCTACCCACATGCATCTGCAACAAGCTAATGAGTTGCAGATGCATTGCCTCCCTTTAATAAACAGGGGAGGAGATAGACAGGGAAAAGTACATTTCCTTTTCGTATTCATCCCCTTCACCGTCGTATCCATATTAGGACAGGATGAGAAGGGGAAGAGGACAGAGGACAGAGAACAGGATGAGAGTTAGACAATAGCCTTCCTTTTTTTTATGGAACAAGGTGGCAAACGAGCAAGCGGTTCAGTTGATGTTAAGTGTCCGCTACCCATAGGCAGCCGCAACAAGTAATGAGTTGCAGATGCGTTACCTGCCTTGGATGGATAGAGGAGGGGATAAACAGGACAAAGGATATTTCCTTTTCCAATCCATCCCCTCCTCGTCCATTCCTTTTCACTTTCCCATCTTATCCTTATTAGGAAAGGATGGGAAAGGGAAGAGGTCTAAAATTGGGCCTCCGGCACTTCACTCATCAGACGAAACGCAGAATACTTCTACTTCATGTCTGTCTTCTGTGAGGTCGTGGTCACTGATCGTGCCGCCATTCGTGTCGGCGGTCTACGCGGTAAACGTTTAGACCTTAAAAGCCAAGAAAATCAGGAAAAAATGTTTATATAATATAGTCCCTAGCTTTTCTCCTGAGAAATGTGTTGTGGATATTGTAATAAGGAAGAGCGGGAGACGTTTACCGCTTCCTGTAATATTAAAATAAGTTTAATGGTACACTTTACCGGTTTATCGGCGTATTACTTAAACTCCTTCCTGCATATTCTGCAATGTGG
>DWTW01002207.1:0-11361 GCA_018246275.1 Papilio slateri
ATATTATAGTATGGACTTCGGTCGTACTGTGCTGACCCCACATAAAGTGGGAAAAGGGCAGGAAGAAAAAAAAAGTTGCCTAAGATAGACCGTGGTGCGGTGGTTTCATAACATCTGCCACTATCGTACATATACTGTACTTACAAATGGTTAAGGACTTTTAAGCGTATAAAGAAGCTTTTATTACAAAAAAAATTGCCATTTAAAAATGCGAGAGTAACAAGAATTATCCTTTATATTAATAATATTTTTGAATTCCTTTCATCTATTATACAATTCTTCCTCAACCTTCTACGCTAAAGCCAAGTCAAAGTCGAATATCTTAAATAGATTATTATTAACTACAGCTATTCGAAGACGGGTTTTTAATTTCCATCCACCTGCAGTGAGTGTTGGAACAGAACACGCCGGCAGATTTATTGCCGATGTCTCGCGGAACACTGCATTGCTGCATTTAATACGTTGCATCCCACGCGATCCTACTTGCAGGTGGCTTGTGTTAGGTGATCTATTAAAGTTTCACTCTTGCGTTATTCGTTTACAGATGAAAAATAAAAAACTCAAGATTTAGTTCAAACATTTTTACGTTTATGCTAATACTTCGCTGGCGGCAGCTAATAAATAAATCTGTAGGGTACAGTCTGTCTGTAATTTCAGTTTCGATATGAAATTTTGTGATAAATACTAATTTTAAGCCTCAACATCATCAATTGTACCATTTTTTTTACAAACTTTTTCTGTCTGTCTGTGCATCATTATAAGATTTAACTTTAGAACGGTTTGACTGATGTTTGCCCAGAATGTATATAAAATATTTGTCTGTCTGTTTGCTGTATGTCCCGAATATAACTTTAAAACGACTTCGACGACCAAAGAAGACTCATACTATATACCTATATTTATAATCCTTAGAATATCTATACGACGATCTTAATGAAAAATGTATATTATATCAAAAAATTAATGAATGTGATATTTTGTTTCGTCACAAAGTATATCTCTCTGTGTTTCTGTCGAGTCGCGATGAAGTGCGGAGACTTGGTGATTTCGTGTCGTCAGACTTGTGACAAGTTTGCGGCGCAGTTTATAGCAGGCGCGGCGTCGGCTGCTGCCGGTTGCGTTCTATCACACTTTGAAAGGTTCCGTGATTACATTAACTTTTTGTTCTTCACTTAACTATACTGTGAACAGATATCGTTTTAAATATCAAAGTTGAACTCGTTAAATAGCAGCGTGAGTGTATTTATCAAGACTAAATCAAATTAAATGTGAACGTCTTTTGAAGTTTTCTAAAAATCCATGCTTGCTTCTGTTGCTCGAGTTACTTGTTTTTTACCTGCCTATCCCCCACTTTATGTGGGGTCGGCACAGTACGAACGAAGACCACACTGTAATAGGTTTATCAATAGATAAACCTATTGATAACAAAAAAAAAAGAAAGTTTTAAAACATTATTTTTGTATTTTCCTGGTAGCGATATAATTCGAAGTTATTATACGAAGATTTAAATTACGAAAAACACCCAGCGAGTAAAGTAAGAAAGGCCTGCGAGCGATCCGCAGGCCACAGTGCTTATAAAGGTATCCCCATTTTACTTTCGGTAAAAGACGTACGTAATGCTTGGCACGACTTTGCGTTTTTGTCTTGTCTTCCGCGTCTGTCTTAATCTTCCGTGACCTTATTCCAATTTTGTATTTAATGGTCACTTATCATATATCTCAACGTAAATTCAAACAATAAGCAGTTTGCTCCACATCATTTCAATTTAAAATATCGCAAATACGACCTCATTAGTGCGTAGGACGACCTTCGCAGTAACAAGTGCTTCTAAAGTGGAACATACAGTTTTCATCAAATATATGTATATTTTGTAAGCTTATTGAAAGCAAACATTCTACGAAAACGGGCTTATTTTAGGTCTGTTCTATTTCCAGGTACTTCGACCTTGTAACAGACGGTAACGCCCTAGCAACTCCAGTGTTCCAGAGCTTGACAGATGGCGGAGATGCATCAGCATAAAATCCTAAGCATTTGGTATAAAATCTGGGCATAATCGAATATAAATAATCGATATTCGTATATAATCTCGAAATCGATTTCTTTTCGACGTTCACGTAAATATCACTTTTATTAGCAAATATACAAACACGCACAAAACGTATCGCAAGTTTCGTTGATCAATATCGTTGTACGTTTGCGCTTTATCTATCTTCACTGTCAGCTGTATTGCGAAAACAATACTGCAAATGCAAATGTGCACACAGCGCGGAGTTAGTCGTGCGCGGCGCTTGCGATAATTTGCGAAATCTAAATGTCCGTAAACGTCCATAAGTTCTCTGCTTAGTACATATGTACGAAGGTATAGTGTAGTACGTGACATTATTTAAAAGACGTCATAGGTTTATTTTTAAACTTCGAGTCGTAACTTTGATTTCGAATTAAGACAATTTATTCGTGCTCTTCATTCTATTTGAATTCTACCAGACGAGTTCTAGTAATATTTTTAATAGTAGTATTCTTACTACAAAAATCTTGTCTAACACTCGTCAGTGGGTATTGCGATAGCATGGTCTAGGGATATTTACTTATAAGTCTAACCTAGGTTACTGACTTTTATGAACGAAATATCCGTTTTCTTATACAAATACATATGTATATATAAATACTCGAACCAACAATGTTAAGGATCTTTCAGTAGTAGTTGGTGATTATAAAAAAATTAAGATTTATTTTCAAGAAGAGAGAAGCATGATATGAATTATGTCAAAAAATTAATGAATGTGATATTTTGTTTCGTCACAAAGTATATCTCTCTGTGTTTCTGTCGAGTCGCGATGAAGTGCGGAGACTTGGTGATTTCGTGTCGTCAGACTTGTGACAAGTTTGCGGCGCAGTTTATAGCAGGCGCGGCGTCGGCTGCTGCCGGTTGCGTTCTATCACACTTTGAAAGGTTCCGTGATTACATTAACTTTTTGTTCTTCACTTAACTATACTGTGAACAGATATCGTTTTAAATATCAAAGTTGAACTCGTTAAATAGCAGCGTGAGTGTATTTATCATGACTAAATCAAATTAAATGTGACCATATGTCTTTTGAAGTCTTCTAAAAATCCATGCTCGCTTCTGTTGCTCGAGTTACTTGTTTTTTACCTGCCTATCCCCCACTTTATGTGGGATCAGCACAGTACGAACGAAGTCTACACTGTAATAGGTTTTGCCTGTAGTATTTTTAAGGCCGGCCGCCTGCCTGACGCCAACCCTCCTCCGTTTATGTATATTCTAGATTTTAGAAAGATTATCTTCCAATACGTGAGCTAGTAAAAATACAATTGTGTGATTGGTAACCGAGGTACATTATTTATTTATTTTATTAGGATAGGCACTGACTTCCAGTCGACATAAATATTTTGCATCTGTAGAATTTTGTAACTTTTTGAGATCACATAAGGATAAAGTATCAAACATAATATCTCCAATTATATAATAATCGTTACGGGGTAATAACGGTTTTTACCGCGCTTCACCGAGCTCACACACTTTTGACGAATTCGATTCGAGTTTGCTTTATATGAACAAATAGTAGTGGTCAGGATTACAAAATAAGATTTTTTTCCTTTGAATGAAAATAATATTAATGGTTTAAATATAATGCGAAGTCACGAATCAAACGAAGTTGAAGCTGTTAAATTTACGACAGACATTAAAGCGGGCTCGCTGCGAACGAGTTTGATTAAAGCCAATGCCAATGGCTGAGGATCCAAGGATCTGAGGAATAAAGCCGAGCAGAACGCGTAAATTATTATCTAGTTAAATTTATTATTCTTAGCAACTCTGAATTTCACCAGTCGAAGATAAAGTTTGCGTCATAAAGCGGGCTTTAATTTGCAATCTCCCTTTATTGCAAGACTTAATTGTTCAATGATTATGATCGAGGAGTGTTGCCTACAGACAATGCTTGTGGGAAACCTATAACGTTACAAAATTGACTACGGTTTGGTGGAGATAAGAGACGTTTGTTGGTAATAAGTAGCGGTCACACTGTTGACACTCTAACGATTGGACTCTCAAATACTCTGAATTTAAATGCGTCAAGTCGGTTAGCGCTAGTGTTCCAGATGTGTTCCAAACTACGACCAAAACAATGGTAAGGCCACTTTCACAGGTTATCGACATCATTATTTAATATACATTTATATAAGTACACTTCACCCAATCCACTTGCAATTTTAAAATTATCATTTAATCAGTTTCCTTTATTTCTGGTGCCGTGACTTTGTTCGCTATATCATAAAACAAATATACTAAGTAAACAAATCGGTGTGCGATAATTCTTCATCGCCGACGCGTTGTGTTGCATCTAAAATAAAAATTGCAGCGGCGCGAGATATCAGCGGGCGATCAATCATCTCGCTCGGGCCATCAATACGGCGCTTATCTGGCCCCTGCAGCGTTAGAACGGGTCCCTATTTTTATTTCACGCCAAGAATGTGAATAATGTCACTTGTCAGTTACTTTCCTTTCATACAAAAGAAAATACTTTTACATCGAATTGAACTACATATGTTTTTTTTTGTAAAAGGAGGTGGTAAACGATTAAGGTCCACCCGATATTAAGCGACCGCCACCCATAGGCACCCGCAACAAGCCAATGAGTCGCAGATGCGTTGCTAATCATCAGACGAATCTATTCTTCTGTGAGGTCGAGCTATTTCACCGGTCGAGCCGGGCTGTTCGTGCAACAGATGTTCTTTTTGCGACTCTACCACTGTTAAAACTTTTTCTAGTTGGTAAATCATCATTTAGATCGGTCCGACGGTTTTATTATATTATAAACTTAAGATCTTTCCACACCATAAGTGTAGACTTTCTATAATATCAACATCCATTATTTAAAAAAAATATAGAAGCTCTTGTGATCGTAAATCGTATCCTCTATCCTAATGTAGTCGTCAATAAAAGATCCGTCACACGCCGTCTGCAGACACTTTTCATAAGAGCATATGTAGATCAATGTACTACATGTGAACCCACCTTTTCTGACTTCTAGTTTTTTAGACACTTACTTCTTATCGAGACGATGCTTACTAGAATAATAATAATAATAAATTAATTTATAATCGGAGCATATATAAAAAAGCTAATATGAGATGAATCTAAAGATGCATTGATTACATGTAACATATATTCACTTATCTAATTATTTCTATACTCATTCGTAAATATGGGCGTAATAATAATATCAAACAAGCTCTTATGTACGAAACCTAATAAGATGAATCAACAGTTCTTCGTAATTAAGATTCGTACGTTTAAAAAAGATTAGCTGTCATCGATGTCCGATGTCCGCGATAGGATTAACCCCTGTCACGTTGCGGATTTAAAGAGCTTAATGTAAACCGATGGTTTCCCTAGCACTGTCAACCTTGAAACATGATACCGAAGAAAAACTTAAATTTATTGCCGAGGGCTTGGCTTCGCTACGGACGACTGATGTACGGTACGGCATGTGTGATAGCAAATAATTGATTTTATATGGCAGTGATCGATTAGGCTTCTTTTTATAGCCTTCTAGAAATTTCTAAAGCACAAAATTATTATCCATACATATAATTTTGTGCTTTAGAAATTTAAACTTTACTAAGTTATCATTATGTAAAGTTACAACTTTACATAATGATACCTTAGCGTTCGACCCTTACACTTGTATGTATATCTCACCGTGAGATTGTAAACATCATTAGCTTAATAATATCTCTAATCTCACCATATACGTATATATCAGAGGGCAAATTGTGAAATGAACGAATCATTTTTTGACGTGTCATTTCTCGACAGTTTATCTACTATCGAAGTCAAATCGTCTGATTGAGAACTGATACTTTGCGTTATTATGTTAAAGTTGAAGTTAGAATGAAAAATAAATAGAAGATAGTAGGTTAGATTTGTAAGGTTGGAAATGACAATTATAGCTAAAAATAATATTTTAAAAATATGATTTCAAAGAAAAATTGGTTTGCTACGTTTGACATAATACGTCAAATTGTAAATGGTTAGTTCTGTTCACAATTTTCCGTCAGTTTATCATATGGTTAGTCAGATTACAAACGAACAATGTTTTCAATCTGACGGTGACGTATACATAGATGCGGACATTGTAAATTAGCTCAGTGGACGCTCGCTCTGCTTGGGCGCTGTCCGAGCGCAAACAGATGCCCCGCGGGCAAACAGACCGCTGATTAGTGATCACCAAGCAAACAAATTGTGACTTGACAAGTTTGAGTTCATTAGTACGACAACTTCTACACACACTCATGTCATTGCATTTAACATGTAAGATTAAAAGAAAATGAAATTTTAATTTAGCAAAGAGAATTTTGTAGAAAAACAATCGATTTCTAAACACTAGCTGACCAGGTAAACTTCGTTTCGCCTTAAAATTAATTTATGTTATTACCTAAATTGATTGCTTTATGGGCTACATTCGGGTCGATCCTTCCATCGTAGCACACCGAGCGCGGTGGGCGACCGAGGGGCGCGGCGCGAGGGTGGTCGCGTCAACCGAGCCCGTCATCATTGTGATTTACATATATCTGTATCCGTATTAATATCTTGCCAGTTACCACATTGTACGTGTCCCTTTTTTATAAATTAGAATAGGTGTAGTAAGCTATACTTAAAAAATATATATATGCCATTGCGGACTTTTGTTTAGATCGATTATATCTATAGAAGATATATAATTCCGTAGTACATCATTTTGATCTACTTCGTAAAGTTTAGCCAGCGTTTGCAACGTAAGCGCACAAATATATGTATGTTCTTTTACGATACCACATTACAAACTTTTAAAATTCACAGCTTTTCTTAACTATGAGATGCATATATTATACATATGAATCTTCCTCTTGTAGCACTCTGTCTATTGATGAAAACCTCATTAAAATCCGCTGCGTATTATGAAAGTGTACAGCGGAAAGCGACTATGTTTTATACTATGTAAAGGTTTTGGTTATCATAAGGCATACAGACATTTTGTATGAACTATCGACTAACTAGATCGACCGAGCCGTTCTCAAGGTAGAGCGGGTCGCACAGGTACACACATAGATATTTTATATTGCCAATTATTGGCACAACGACGTGTTCTTCCTATAAAACCAATTCTCTTAAAGATCGGTCAAGTCGCTCTTAAGTTTGAACGGGACATACAGACAAACAACATTTTTTAAAATAGTGTAATTATTATAAGTGGTCATAAAATGAATATTTATATTTATATTATACAAAAAAGTGTACAGACAGACACTACAGTTTGATATAGTAGTATAGACTAGGTGCGCGGGAAAGTGGTTCGTCAGCTTTGTAACTAAGATGTTCGTTGATTAGTTTTCATCAGAAAATGCACGACAAAAGTGCCCTGAAGACTTCGTTTCATAGCGAGAGTATTATGTTAAAAGGCTGGCGCGCTTCGCTGCCGGTCACGGCAGGACGGAGGCGCATTAAACCTGTGTCTTGTTAACTGGACAAATGTTAAAAAACGGAGAATGCCATTTTTGCTAAAGAAGAATCTTAAGAATCATGTCAAGATTCAGTTTTAGTCTAATTTTTGTACTTGACTGATTTTACCTTTTATTTTATTACAAATGTGTTTATTTATTTTTTATGAATCGCTGCATTGGAAATGCAACTTGCTGTTGATCGCTGCATACGTGAAAAGGAATCAATATTAACCACACTACAAATACTTATTTGTACGATGATGCACATCGATAAAATATATGTAATTTTTGTTTTTTACTTGATTCCCTATGCATTATGCAATAAAATACCCTCATGTCGTTTCTTTATATTAGTTTTGGTGATAAATTTATTTAATGGAATTAAGTTATCTTAATCTCACACAATGCTGCTTACACACTTTGCGTCTTAACTTTTGTTGATCGCGTAACATAATCTAAGTACCAATTATTATTTATTCCATAAAGGTGGTTTCGAAGTCAATTTAAATTTCATATCTAACTCCATTGTTGACTCCACGATGTGGTAAAGACACGAACACTAAAATACATGTAAGTAATTCCAGCACTTTCTAAGTCGAGCTAAGCTAAGAGTCTTGTAGGAGTAGATACAAAGAAGTCTGACTATGACAAAGATGAACAAAGTTGATTATGACAGAAGGCACTAAATTCTTACACAATGTCCGCCCACACGTCTCATCGACATAGGCCTTGTTGAATTAATATGATAATGGAGCGTAGGGCGTTGTGAGGATATCACATCTGCATCCGTGTCTGATTTACAGCGTGATAAAGCGACGTTACACAGCGACAGAGACACAGGGACAAGTAGTGTGCACTGATGTAATAAAATTTTATGATTTACAACACCTGGAGCGAGTAACTTATCGTATGAATAATTAATTAAAAATTGTTGGAATAGTTTTCAAAGGCTTTTCGAAAATTCAGATAATACAAATACATATTTATTTGTACTTATTTTTTATTATGGATAATACATGAATAGCGGCCGCGTACAGAATTAGGCGACGTAGGTAGACCTCTCACAAGAAGCGCCGACGATCGAGGTCGCGGGAGTCTACTAAATGAGAGTGGAGAGACAGATCGTTACGGTGTTTTATGTTCCCTGGCTCACGGCCAACAGTGGAAATTTGTTCACTGATTATGACCATCATTCTAAAGTTAATGTCTGGTCAAAAACAGTATATACAAAGACAGTACGAAATATATACTGCTACATTAGTTCAGTATTAAGTTCACAGGGCAGGGCATGCCTGTCGCGCCTGCGACGGCTATGTAGCGATATTGCTACGTAGTTAATTAATAATGTAATCGCAGATTGATATACACAAGTACTGCCATAATCTTCTTCATATTGTTATTTGCTATCACATTAAACTCATTACTTCATCTTAAGAACAATATAACGTTAATATAATATTTAATAATCTAACCTAATCTAAATCTCAAGGAATGAAACTATTTTTTTTATGTTTCGGGATATCGATGTATGGATCGAGCGCCAATATCCTAATGGTTAAAGGTAGGGACTGCGAAACATGCATAACATGATCGTGGGTTCGAATCCGCCATTCGACTATTGTCGTGAACCATGTCCAACCAAGTTTAGGCTTGATTGAAATGGTTAAAAGAAATATTAGTAAATAATTTCGATACTCCACTAATATTTCATATATATGCCCGAGGATGGTAGACGTCAGGCAGGCGGGCGGCCGTAAAAAAACTGTAGCCAAAATCTATTAGTGTGTAGTCCACACTGTAATAGATTTTGGTTGCACTGTGCCGACCCAACATCGAGTGGAAAAAGGGAAGGGAGAAGAAAACTACATATATCGATAACTAACAAAACTCAAAAACGATTACTTGTATTGTTTATATCCGAAAAAAAAAAATATTATTTTACCCCCTCCCCTCCCCACGGGAAACGAACACAGGACTCGCACTGTAACAACTAGACACTCAAGCCTCCAAGCTTCGATGTCTTCCTTCGTAAGTTAGGGTTAATTTTAAAGTGATTTTAAACGTTTGTAATCGTGAAACTTTTTCTAACACGGTAGTCAATAATAAAACAACAGATAAAACTTTTCAACTCGTCTGTACCGACGTCTATCGCTAACGTATAATTTCCAAAGGTAACTTTTCTTACTTAAATATTGTTAGTAAGTGCTACAACAATTTCAAGTGTTGTTTCGCTCACGAACTTTTCAATAATGTTATGAACGCTCTGTTAATTTATTTTCATGAATACGCCTGGAAATTGTGTTTTAAATATAAAAAAAAAATGTTTAAAACATATTTTAACACACTCTAAACATTTTTTCTCACCTTTGTCTCATTGTTTTCGTCAAAATTGGGATAGATGCCGAGATAAATTTTAATATCTATAAATCCTAACTGATGAAATACGAATGTTAGATTGTTTCTTTGTTTGTTACGCTTTTGAACCTTAACGAATCCATCGACCATCATACAATTTTGCACATATTTTGTCATATCATTTTATTCAGAAAAAAAAGAAACAAGGCTCCCGAGGAATAGAAAAAATATAACCTTCGATTACAATACCGGTTGCTGTAGTATTGATATACGGTTGCTATGCTATTATGTATTATTTTTTAAAAAATAACAACTTTTTGCCATATGTGTGTAGCGACCACGAAGAAGAGAACTAGAAACGATTTCGCGCGAAGCCGCGGGCGCAAGCTATTTACAAAAATATACTATCTTCATCTTTTTTGGTTACTGTTTTCATATCGTTATTATAAAATATAAAACACTTATTAAGTCTAAGCGAAATTCACTAAATTTTTCTACAACTGTTCGAGTGTAAGAAATCAAGTTCCAGGTACCTTTGTGTGTAAGCGATGTATTTTCAATCATGTTAATGTCATCTTGTATCTCTTTTCTGAATCGTTATTTCATAATAATACTTGTCCAACATATTTCAAACTATTATACATTATATAGAAAATCGTCGATTATATTTAATTTCAAGTGATCGTTTGAAATTCAAAGATCAAGTTGTAACAAGTCGCCGAATAATTGGCACTCGCTAACAATGCTTAAGTGGAAAACTTTGCTTATGAAATTGTTGGTTTAGAAACGTGACTGTTTGTAAGAAATTGTGGTGCTGTAAATAATTAAGTTGGTTCTCTCTTTGAATATTATAAAGGGCGTTGGATCTCGTAATAACTTGAATACATGACTACTGCATACCGCATTCAAGGATTTCTATATTTATTAATTTGCAACAAAGCAAGCGGTTTATCTGATGGTAAGTTACTCTATGAAAAGGTATGCAAATAAGTTCATTACGATAACTTGTTAAGATACAAGATCCCAGTGTCAGTTTCTTCCTCCGATTATGATCATTTAAAGGAGAGAAAGAGGGAGAGACGAAATTGAGTTCACACGCGGTAGAAGTGAAACTTTGTATTCTAAGGAATTTGTAAGCGAATGAAATGGCCCTTCGTCGATGTCCCTCCACTACTATTTCGATTGCAGTGTGTTTCTGTCGCTCACGTTCTTGTAACTTGCACTTGGTTAGTCGACTATGGATTAACGTTACTACATTTTGTCATGTGTGCTTAGATGCAGGGTTGTAGCAAAAACGAGAGGTAATCTCTGCCTACTCTTCAAGGTTATACTCTCTTGGTTACGGGCTTAAGTGTCGTACTTATTTATTTCTAGGTGTAGGCCGCGGCTTCGCCCGCATTCAATTTTATCTTCCCATCTTCAAAAGTCAGGTGATAATAATAATTGACAATAACACGTAAAAATGTGTTATTGTCAAAAATAATCACATAACATTATCATGGAGAC
>DWTW01002208.1:0-11361 GCA_018246275.1 Papilio slateri
ATCGAAGATACTTGTAACTAAACCCATAAACATAAGGTTCGGTCTGGAACTACTTTCGTACTAATATTACTATATTTAAAAATAAATTTACGACGAAGTTTAACAGGGATGGAAGATTGTTTATTATTCACTCATGTTGCTTAAAATTTTGGTAATACAACAATAAAATGGAACACGATTTCATAAAATATGAGAAAAAAATATAGTAATATTACTACGAAAGTAGTATTAGTAGAAAGTAGTTTGGTGTCATCGAAGATACTTGTAACTAAACCCATAAACATAAGGTTCGGTCTGGAACTACTTTCGTACTAATATTACTATATTTTTTTCTCATATTATATAGAAAGATTACAATGTGACAAATCGTATTTTCTATGGTTGAATGAATTCAAAATTTAATAATTTTAGTGATAAAATTTATGAGGATTTTAGTTGCCATGGCACTTTTTTGCTTATGTTCAAATTATGCATGGCTTGACCGCGCATATCTATATAACATAATAAATATCTTTCCTTGACCATATTATCAAGATGTTGTGGATAGTCTTAAAGCCTACCTAGGGACGTTTGTATAGAATTTTCACTAGAATTTATACAGACAATCGTAAAGTATATTTTGATGTAGATACTAAAATGTAAAAAGTTATTTCAAAGCGACATCTGATATTTGATACTTGGTAATATGTTATTTTAATATCAATCAAACTAAATGGGCCTAATTGTGTTTGTTCATATTAGTACTTAAGGTGAAATGATGTCCCTATTTTTAAGAGCACAGTGAGACGCGACACTCGGTCATTCGATGACGTTACTGCCGTTTAAAAACCGTTCTTGATCCATCGTCATAAGGATTCAATTATTATTTTCATGAGCAATTTTCCCGCGTAATTTGCGCAGTTGTTTTAAAATGGTGGCGCAATGCGTCGTAGTTGCGAAACACATGATAGTAGTGACGTATTGGCCAGGTGTTGACGTATCCGAAATTGTAATACGGAGAAGCTCATTCAGTGCAAAATTTTAAATTATTGCAAAATTAATTTGTCGGTGCGAATAGAGCTGAGACAATTAACTTCAAATCTACATTTAATTTGATTTTTTTCCGACGTGATTAATATTAACTTTACCAAAAGTTATAAAGCTCGATTTCTATGAGTATGCCAGGTTGGAAACCGAACTATCGTTTTAAACGGTCTTTAAGTGACTCATTTTTATGTTCATGTCAAAATTATGCGCGGTCAAGCCATGCATAATTTGAACACAAGCAAAAAAGTGCCATGGCAACTAAAATCCTCATAAATTTTATCACTTAAATTATTAAATTTTGATTTAATTCAACCATAGAAAATACGATTTGTTACATTGTAATTTTTGTTGTAATAAGCACTATTTATTATATGATTATAGGTTGATCCACGTGTTGGATTACGAATTAAATTAAATATTAACTACTTTTCTGCGAAAGGTTTAATAATGAATTAATTCTTATGATTAAACAATTTATCTACGTAGGTACTAAACGTCACTAATTTTTTTTATATAAAAGAGAAAAATTACTGGAGAAAAAGGTTGTTAAACATGGGCACATTAGATAGCAGACTTGGAATAAAATACATTTGCAATATTAATCTTATTGAAAATTAATTTTATTCCAAATAATATCATATGACACTTTTTGTATAAGAAACCATCTTATATCACATGTGCATTTACAGATAGTGTACAGATGGGTAGACAATAAGTGTTAAATTATTTTAACTAGAGTTTGTGTAATGTAAATTAATTTCACGTCTGTCGTTGTCGTGTCGTGTTGTAGTCGCCCCTCAATTATTGAATAACAAGTAAGTCTCCAATAAACAGAAGCTAGACGCGTGACCGTATCACGTGTCCGTCTCATCAGATATTCAAGTCGGCCGATGCTGGAATATATTTCTGTTCTACTGATCGATAACACCACGTGAAGGCTGCGACACGATGCGTTGTATTTCATCGTCATTAGGATTTCCATACGGACCTGTTTTTTTCTAGAGATTGAATTTTTTTTTATAATAAAAATATTTGAGATATAAAACCAGTTCTTAACTATTTAATTTGCTTCGTAATATGACCTTCGAATTAGGTTATAGATGAGAAAATTGTGATGGTAGAATTGATGTTTTCAGAATGTAGTAAGAGATGAAAAAGCAAAATACTACATTATTTTCACAAATAGTAATAATAAAAATATTACTTAATATGACTTAGTTATTTACAACCGTTAATGATGTAATTCTTAGAAGAAGAAAGATAATTATGTAACTGATAAAATACTTGTATTTGATTTTAGGTGTCCTATGCGAATTAGAAGTCCGAAATTATATCTCAGTCTGTGTGACGCTATAGATAGCTAAGAAATTATTGTACTAGCAATGTGTACTATCAAACTATGTAACTAGGGGATGACGAATGCACAAGCAGTGTATTTAATGAGAGAAAATGTTGCATATATTATTATGGGTACTTAATTTCAGGTTAAACACTATTCGTCACCCCTTTGACGTTTAAAAAACCTTTTATTGTACATGACAATCGTTTCACTGTGGTCACTCTAGTTAGCCAACAACCTTGGCACGGTCCTCCATTACAGCGCGTCGTTGTGTTCCTAGCGATGTTTGTATTAAGATGCTAAGAAGCCGGGCCGACTGCATTGAACTTGACCCCTGTTGAATATTTCCAACATCTCGTGTATTTCACGGCTAACGGATATCGATCGTCCGGCCTCTAGCTGCTTACATTGTAACTTCACAAATATTTTTTGGAACTGTGGTTAAATAATTAGCTGCGAAATCACCTGCTTTCTTAATTATGATTCTCCCTTGATGAAAAGTACAAACAGAAGATAAATTAGCTGTGATCATCTTTGTATCTATTTGTAGTAACGATTTTAATTTTATAAGGCGAGCAATTCTTGTAAATTTATACGCGGCAAAAAAGCGGCATATTCATGTAAATTTAACTCGGAAACGGCTCTAACGATTTTGATGAATTGTCGTGTTTAGTTACGGTTATATTTTTTTAATTTATCAATGTAGGTCTTATCAGTAAAAACGCGCATTTCCACAAAAAAAGCGCCGTCTCTTACCTGTCACTGGATAATAATCCGTTGTTAGCAATGCAAAATCTTCCTGGTGCCTATAAAATTTCTGTGTGATGACGCTAGGTTATTAGGCTAGGTCTTACGATGACAGTTGACAACGCAGAGCGAAGCTTGGTCCATAGCTGGTTAAATTAAAAACTTTTGCGATATTTTTCTTCCATTGTTTACGTCCGAAGTGTAAAATCGACGACCATGCTCGCAAGCTGTAGCTAACTAGTTCATTTATTTAGTTATTAAGCATCAGATAATGTAAATATATCGTGCAAAATCGACAACATTTTAGAGTTATTTTTAGAAACGTAGCTTTACCAATTTCCAGTAAATTAGTCATAAATAGACACTAAATTAGCAGATTTGTAAAAAAACAAATGCAAATTAAAGATTATAAACGCTATCTTTATTAATTTAATGCCTAAACCTAAACAGGAAGTAACGTAACTAATAGTTCAACATTTCGACAATTTATGTTTGAATTACACCATTACACTGATTTATTAACGGATGATGCGCGGATGTTGAGAATTTACACTCAACGATGTACATTTTCAATATACTTATAAGTTGTAAAATAGGTCAACAAAAGGAAAATGGTATAAAGTTAAAATAAAGTAAGAATTAAAAATGGAAAAAAATCGATTTAAATTACAAAAATCAAAATAATAAAATTGTTCTGGGGAGGTCACCGGTACGCTCTACATTAACACAGCATGTTCTATTAATTTCTATAAACAGAACAACCAATTCTAAAACCCTAGGAGGACATCCGATCAATGGATTTTAGGTTCAAGAGTTGGATTATGTTAATATGGATGGAATATTTCAAATTATAGTGTGTGTCATATAATCATACAAAATGGGACCATGTTTAAAATACCGATAACGCTTTTAAATTACTCTAATTTATTATTCTTAGAATGTTTGTGACAACCGAGGTCGTTAGGGATTGACACATGATCAGACGAAAGTTTATTTTCATCGTATGAACCAAGCGTTGACCCAGAGCTGCCTCGTTTGGTGAATGCGTGACGCAATACTGGACCTTCGTAGCTAATTGTTGTTTATATAGATTACTAAAAGTTAAAATCAGATCTATACGAGCTACTTTCCTATAGCAATATTCCAAGTGCCTGTTAGAATGCCTGTGTGGTTGTTAAATGTATATTTCTGTAGTTGCACTGTTCATTGATCGAGATATTACCTAGTTCCTGGTTAATGCTATTTGAGTTGGTTTAAATATAAAAATTATTAATATAGGCAATTGGTAGGATACATTAGTCAATTATCATTGTGGTAGAAAAGTCCTTTAATGGTGACCACGTCTCATTAAAAAGAGTATGGACGCGAGTTATTAGATTCAAAAGGCATAAGGCGTATTGTAGTGGTGCCAATTACGGTGAGGCCTAGGTCTTTTAAAGTTTGAATGACAGTTAGATAAAAAGTATACAACAAAAACCTTAAAAATAGCTAGATAATACCTTTTATTTGTTGACTTCATGATTTTTTATCACTTGTTTTTTCTTCTTCTTATAGATGTGAAATTTTTATTACATTGGAATTTCATGAAAAATATGTAAGTTTCCTTCGTAACAAAATCAATAGATGGATTTTTTTTAAGGATGGTAGCTATAATATGAAAAGAACGATGCACACGATGAACCTTGTATTATTTCGTAGCATTAGTTATTAGTAAAACACGCCCTTGCTTAATATTTTTGTGTCAGTCTGATAATATTATCGGAGACATCGGTTTTTTCCATTATTTAATTTATAGTGTTTACATCTTTTAACGATTGAAACAATCAAATATATTTATATTTTAATAACTTGATCGCGTTAATCACGACGTGTTAATACTATTTAGAAATGTTTCCCGGGGTATTTTCACCAGTATCAGATTCCTATTATTTTGGCAACTTATCGATGCATTTCCTGGTAACGTAGATATTTTCGTTTTTGAAAACATTTTTCTTGTCTTTATAAAATACTTTAAATATACATTGTATTTTTATTATATTTTTCTGTATGAATAAATATACATTGTATTTTTAAGTTATTTTTCTGTATGATATTTGTTTGCTATTAATGAAAGGCAATTTATTGTTGAACCTAATTTATTTGGGGCAGAGACCATCCCCAGTGTGCCGCCGTCTTGAGCTACGCATTTTATCCCGGACCATCCACCCGATAGTCTTCATTTTCTGCATGATTATCGCTGCGCCTGCCTAGGACGGCCACGTTTTCTTATCAATAATGGGATCCTCTGGCTGCGTATGGATTCCACTAGGAAATTTATTGTTAATAAATGTATTGTATTAATTTTGAAAAAAATATCTTCCTCTTTCTCTTATCTTAGTCTGAATCTTAATTTCGCTTAAATTATTTATTTGTATTCTCATTTAATTTGTACAAGGCATATAGAATTTGCTTAGCTTTTTCATTGTACGTCATTTTAATAAGTTTTCTCCTACGTCTATTCGCGCATGCAGTACGCACTATTTTCTATCGCAACTGTATTTAGCGATAATAAGTACATCAACCTTCGAATAACCCACTTCATCCAGTCAGTTAGGGTTGAATTTATTACAATTGTAACAAATATCTTTAAACCTGAGAACCAAAAACTATTATTAAGTATTTTACGTAATTATACCATGTGACTGAAAAGAATCACAGAAATCGATTTAGGATATTAAATTAAAATTCTAAATAAAGATATTTTGGTTACCGTAATAGAAATATCGTAAATAGTAGCGTTATAGATACTTATAATGAAGTTTCTACACATTGCCCAATAAATAACCTTTTAGATAGAAATTAGATAAAACAGCTAATTTCTATCTTAAAATGTGATACCAACTTACCTTCTCTGATGATATTATGCCATTTTTATGATGTATATCTTAAATCAGTTATGTATTTTTATATTTATGAGAAAAAAATAGAATTGTACTCTGTATCATGTACTAAAGTCGACTGGAGGACAACATTCCAGACTTAGTAATATTTAAAAGTAAAATCAAATTCACTCGGAAATGTTTCTAGAAACAAATCGATCCGACGCCATTATTCCACAAGTAATGGCGCAGACAAATCGCAGGCCCGCTGGATTTCTACGAAGCATCGCGTTTGATTTGCGAAGACAGGTACGATCATTATTTTCGCAGCCCGTTCAAAATCAACCTGGAAGAAAATATTGCAGGAACTATAACTTTAAAACGTCTAAAATTATTTGGCAGATCGTTTCGCGAATTTTTATTGAATTAAATATACTTAAAACTTTCGTCCACTTAAAACTATAGTGTGGTTTAATAACAATGATATTTTACACGATATGTTAGGGCTGCCACACTTTAAATTAATATCGCTATACGAGTTTGACATAAAAATTATGAAGAGCGTGTTTAAAAAGATTTTTTTCATTTTCACTTTGATTTTTTCTAATATTTTTTAATATTTTTTTAATATTGAGAAAATGTATCTCGAATTTCCATAGTCTTTTAGCTTCTCTGAATAAAAAAAAATTATAGTAAACAATTCATGAAACAGCTATTAATGTCAATTCACAGAAAAAAACTAACGTGTTAATAAACGTAGATATGGTTATTTTTATGACATTTACAAAAAAATTTAAACCACTCTTTATTTTTGAATCTGGTAGAGCATTAATTAATGGGACATGTCTTCGTCATCTCTAGCTTCTTAAAATAACATTGAAATAGTTAAAAGTAATATTGTCACTCTAATCTTCAATTAGTTAAACGCGTTAAATAAACTCTAGAAAACAAATCTGAGCAAATAAACAAAATAAATAAACTTGAAAAGTAAACATTCTTTACTAAAACAACTTTTTTTTACTTAATATTTACATATTATCTATATAGCTTTCCCATAAGCCTGTAACGACTCCGATTTAACATCCGAGAATAACGTTTCGGTTAGGACGATATTTTATATTAGTGAAAAGATAGCATTGTACTAGTATATATTTCGTAGTGGACTACATGCCTTAAACGGAACACACCTTGTGTTATCAAGGCGTGGCGATCGTCCAAAATACGCAAAACTGTACCTCGGTGGCAGCTTTTACAGTCTTTCAGTTGATGTCAGATTTCATGTTCACAGAAATTAAAAGTACTGGCCGGTACAAAATGTTCAAATCAACATCAAAGTTCGGTAAATTTAAATGTAAACGTTTCATGCAAATGAAAACAATACGACTCATATACAATGGACTTTTGAAATTTTTCTTATTTCATGCAAGATCAAAGGGATCGTATTATATTTATAACGTATAAGGTTCGACATAAACTCACCTCATTAAGTAGCGATATTATCCGAAAAAATGGCGCGCTAGCAAGGAAAAATGTAAATCAATCCGATCTTTCAAATTAAATTAAATCGAACGACAAAGGTACGATGAATAAAACTTGCGCAAATCATTTCAATCTATTTCCTTGTAGCACAATAGTAAAATTTTGGTGAAAAGTTGCTGAATTTTACTACTTACCTACAAAATAATAAAATACTTTTCTCTTTGATCAGCTTTTGCTCATCACATCCTTTTCAAATCATCTGCCCGATGATGACAAAGAGCACCACTATTTCACGATAAAGAATATCGCTTTGTATTTTATTTGCCTATGTTAGTTTTACCCTTTATTTAAAAGAGATTTGTCAAGATACATTGTCTGGTCTGTACCTCTCAAACACGCGAGTCAAATCAATTTAACATTTGTAAGATTGTCGTCAAACTACAGCTAGTACACGATTCTCCTTAAACTATCGTACTTACTTTTAAGGTTTATCATTATAAATTATTACCTTCGAATATTAATTTTAACATACAATTTCGATATACAGTAACTGAAGGAATAGACAATAAAGACAAATTTACAAAAATAAAGTGGGTCGAATACTACGCAGACAACTACTCTAGCTAAATACATAATAACATAAAAACTAAAATATCCAATAAAACATTTCCACTTCAACGTTGTGTGATCTTTTAAAATAAATACCATCAACACCTTCGATTTTTATAGTATCATAAACTATTTTACAGCCAGCGTATCGGTTATTGCGAAAGTAGATCTCGTTTTTAAATCAACTCAACTTTATTAGTAAAGCGTTTGTAAAAGTTCCCAATGACGTCATTGGAATAATTTAATTTATTTCTGTCTACCTAACAATAGTGGTAAAGAGAAACAAATGCGCAAGACACGACTTACGTTTGTTTATTGAACATATAAACATCGACAATAGATTTAATAATTGTTTATAACGATAAATACTACTTCGCTTTAAAATAAAATAATTCTTAAGGTTAAAAACTCTTTCATAATAGTTTTTGAAAGTTTACACATGCTAAATTTTATAACGATCACTTGTTAAATGAATACATAATACATACTCGTAATGTGATTAGGGCGTCTTAATATATAACCAGAGTAGCTATTCAACCCCGGAAAATGTTTGTTAGCCCATTGGCAAGCTTTACGAAACATGTATTTATAATTCATATATGCAACTTTGTTGTACTCGTATATGTCATATGGCAATCGATATGTTAACCGCGCGTACAAATCACATGGTATATCCACTTTTAACCGACTCTGGCATTAATCTGTCTACAATTTTCTGTAATAGAGGCAGTATAGTGTAAATGGGCCGCACGTGCAGTCTAAAGGGCCTCTGCATTCGGACCGGGTCGGCGCTGACGTCAGCAGCGCCCTACAATTTCGATTGCCAGTTGTTATATTTGGACGATTCTTTTTTAGAATGCATCAGGATGCGATCTAAACTTGTACGAAATTACAACATCGGCGCACGCAGCCAAGATAAATGAATTTAGCCGCAATGTTAATGATGATGTCTATGATTTTACTTCCGTGTTTGAGTTTAACTCTACAGATGGGTTTATCAATTGATAATCTATCGAAAAATTAATCCAATAAAATTCAACATAATATAACTAAATGGGTGATAGGTACTAACCGTCACTTTAAATAAAATAAAACGCAAACCGGAAGTCGTGCTTAAACCACACTTGGTATACAATTCTAATAATAACGATTGTATTCATTTCAAATTCTTTCGAGTGACGCTATTTCGAATTATTCATTTCGTTACTATATAATATTTTTTTATGTTCAAACATTTTTAAGTTTAATCCTTTAAATACAAACATACAACATTTGCTCTACCTAATTTAAGGCAGTCTTTCTACTGCAAAATATTTCGAATTAATGAAAAATTATCTAAAACAATATAAAAAGTATCAGGAAAAAAGTAATTACGTTAAATTCTTTTTTATGTCCCGAAAGGTTTATAATAAAATACAAAGCCAACTTTTGCCCTTCCACCTCAGTGTGAGTCAGTGGTGGTTTTATATTTAGAGACGTTACTCCCCCTCTGACGTCAATGCTGACATTTAGGCCGTAACGCCTATTTATTACAGTTACAGTCCCTACTCCAAAGGCTAGCGTGAGTTATTACCGTCGCTAATTATTGTATAACAGCTCGTGCGTAAAACGAATCGGTCTCACAGTGACACGTAATTTTAATATTACCAGTGGCTGATGTGACTTTGACATGTATTCGTTTGTGGCGCCATGTTTTGCATTGTCCTAATTCCCTGCTCTGGGACAAAGGCGTCCATATGTCACTGCCATCCCGCTCTGTCTCGGGTTGTGCGTTTTGTCTCGGGTTTACCGCGGGTTGATTTCCAAGCCAACATGAGCAGCCTCTTGTTTTAGGACGTCTAGTTTTGTTTGCATGTCGGCATGTTTGTGGCTGAGCACACAGATGTCGTCTGTGTAGTCATCAGTCCAGTCTGCTAGACAGCCCCCATTCTTTATTACTTACTCCATCCAGGACGCAGAATTCTTATTTTTTTTTATGGAAGAAGGTGGCAAACGAGCAATCGGGTCACCTGATGTTAAGTGACCGCTACCCATAGTCAACCGGAACGAGCAAATGAGTCGCAAATGCGTTGCCTCCCTTTAATGGATAGTGCGGATAGACAGGAAATAAGATATTTCCTGAAGAGAATTGGACGGGGAGGGTGAATAGGTGAACCTATTTATAGTCTCCCCGTCAAATCCTCTTCCCCTTGGCATCCTATCCTTATTAGAGTGGGAAATGGAAGAGGACTGAAATTAAGCCTCCGGCACCTCACTCATCAGCCGAAACGCAGAAGCATACTTCTACTTCAAGCCTGTCTTCAGTGAGGTCACGACCTCACGGTAATACCACGGTATTTCACCGGTCGAGCCGGCCTAGTCGTTCAACAGATGTTGTTGTTGCGGGCTCCACCACTGTTTTGTTGTGGCGAGAAATTGACAATAAATTAACCGTTATGATTAGATTGGAAATGTAGTCCAATCATATAGTCCAATCATGTACACAATGTTCAAAATATCCGAAACAAAACAAAAATAAACAAAGTTTTACAAAATACCCGCAATAAAAGCGGTTAATGCCGTGTAATGTGACCCAGTAATGGCGTCAACAACGACTCTTAGTCGACGGATTAAAGTTTGCATATTCAGAATAGCTTAGCCTTTTGTGAAACTCTTTAGTTTGGTGAAAATTGCTGTAGCGTAAGATTGTATCGGGCTTTATCTAAAATAACGCAAAGTCCTTGTTATATTCACGATAAGTAATGTTATGGGAAATTATATTTGATTAAAAATATTTAAGTATAATAATTTAGAGGATCTAGAGAGAAGAACGAGTATTGTTGTCTTTTTTTACAGAAGCAAATTAACAAGCCTAAATACTTCTACGTCAATAAAGTTATAAATTATGATTTAAGAATGGACTAAACTTGCTTTGCTCAAACTTAGGACATATTGGTTAATTGCCTAAGCCTGGACCTTTTAATGCGCCCACTCCAGCCTCAATATACATACCATACTACCATAAAGTACATTATCAGATTACATATCATCTGTTCAATTACGATAGACATCGACCTATGCCTCACCCAAAAATCGCTATGGTCTCTTGCCACCCCAGAGAACTGACATAGTCCTAATAAGACCGTCTATGTCGTGGGAGCATTTTATAGTGTTGCGTCCTCCTGGCGTGATCGTTATATCAGAATTTTTCGACCCATTGGCCATTTGATCTACAATCAATGTACAATCGGGGTACGAAAACCTTCGTCAATTTTCAAATTCATTCCTTTATCGAGTCGTAGACACTTAGGACCCTTTGAAACA
>DWTW01002209.1:0-11360 GCA_018246275.1 Papilio slateri
CATCAGACGAAACGCAGAATACTTCTACTTCACGCCTGTCTTCTGTGAGGTCGTGGTATTTCACCGGTCGAGCCGGCACATTCATACAACAGATGTTGTTGTTGCGGGCTCTACCTCTGTATGCGGGCTCTACCACTGTATGTTTATGAAATATGTTTATGCAATTTTGTATTTTCCTGTTAATCACCAATGCGAATGGCGTCTTTCTTCTCTTATTTATTAGATCATTGCGTTTAAGCTTCTTTGTAAAAAAAATCCAACACATTACTCATGGCCCACAATCGACTCTTCGAAGAAGAATTTAGCATTTTGTTTGAGAAGAAAGATATTTTTTCTATCTTTTACTCTTTTGCTATCTGTGTCATAAATTAATAAACTTAGTATGTGTTCGGTATACTATGTAGGATGAATGGATGGATGGTTGATTACAAATGTTTGGTGAAATATTCACGGCATTCATCGGAAATATCATTAAAGTATAATTAATTAAATCACGTCACTGAATAACAATATTGTTCTAACAATGGGCGGCGTTGAAGTTGACAGTTTGATACCGTAAGACACTTAAAGACTCTTTAAATAAATTTCATCTCTGTAAGTCTGTTTTTATAAAAGCAGTTTGGAAAAAACTGAGAAGTTTCCAACACTCTTATCTCGCTAAACCACCTTGCAGAAGAGTCGAGTCGCATAGCTGTCTTGCTTTTTATCTTTGGCTTTTTTGTATACTTAGCTAGTTAGTAACATTATTTAGCTAGTTGTTACTAAAGTATAATCAATTTAGTCTACACTGTTATTGCCAGGTAATTATACAAACTTCAAGTGTACAGCTCCACACAATATTGTAATACGCATTATAGATATTTAATCTGTCATCATCCACAAGATTGTTCGCGGTTTTATCTTCACCTATTTCTCAGCGTTAAACTTTTAGACTTTTTTCACAAGAAGATATGTAATACTAACAGTTCATTAACATATTTATTTAGTTAACTAATTCCACTTTTCAAACGTGTAAACTACAAAATATATTTTTGTAATTTACCTGAGAATGTAAAATAAATATACTAAACTGAGAATAAATGTGTTCCGTGACCGCAATTTGATCTAAAATATATTTTTTATCCGAGGGTCAAATTCCATTTCGGGTAGCGGAGGTTTCAAATAGGACTTAATACAAAAAATATTATACAATGCGTAGCTTAGGGCATACGGTACATACTTTTTCATATTTTTTTCAGTAGATGCTATATTCTTATGGCGTTTTTACATGAACCCTGATAGATATAATATAACAAAGAAGATGTAATGGTTAAGACATAATTATAAAACAAATCGACTTAATTCCAACTGGAGTTTCACTTTTAGTGCCGCTGATAATCCTAATTTCAAATAAATTTTATTTTTATAACGTGGAATTTATTTCAATTCATATTTAATAAAAGCACGGAACCTGTGCTCGGATTACTAGGATTGTTAGGATTACTCGGTAGTTATGAATAATAGCTTCACTAACAAGAGCTTACAGGAAGTACCGGCTTACATTATTCTCAAAGTTGTAGATATACCCCGTTTGTTTGGAGACCTATATTTGTTGGGAGAATTATTGTTAACAAAATGAAGAAAAATCTACCTATTTTATAAAACAAAATAAATTATTAACAATAATATAAAAGATGAAACTAATAATAAAAATAAAGCTACCGATAAACCAACATGAAATATTCACAGATAATATTATAATTTTTTATCAATTCAACTATCAATTCGGAAAGGCGAAACAAAATAATGATAAATATTAAAGAGATTTTATATATTTGTTAAAATATAGTAAATAAAATAATTTTTTAAACTAATGTTTATTTCGGAATACGCACAGCGCGATCAAAAGCCGATCAATCTCAAATTAATAAACTATTGTAATTTAACTACAGATTTTAATATGTTCAAAAAAATAATTAATCAATACATATCAATCGTACTATCATAATTATTGACCTACTTTTATAATTCCTTAACCTTCAGATACCTCTCACAAGTAGAACAAAGCTTACGGCTTAAGCACGTAACGTTTGACATGCTTTTACAAGTCAACGACTGACCTTACTTTTTGAACACTGTGTATATAGCCTCATAAAGAAAACAACACACCAATGACAAGATGCATTTTTCGAATTCGTAACTACATATATCAACATACATTTATGGAGTGAGTAAGATTTTAATATCCAACGAAGCGTGTGGTCAATGGCCGTTACTATTTGTAACTGGTGTTTGTCCCGAACGGTCAATTAGCTTTTTGTATGAAACTATGTACGAAATGTTTAATTAGTTTTTATTTAATTCAATTTCAATATATATCGATATACTATCGCCAATATTATTTGGCCAATATTGGAATCTAATATCCAATGTAATCATAATATTGATCCACTACTCAACCTCCAATATTTTTCACACCTCAGAGAATCGAACCTAGGACTCGCAACATATTATATAGCAATAATATACTAAATCTTTACTATGTAATTGTTTAACTCAAAACAAAAACGATTTTTCAATGTTTTAAAATCAAAAGATAAAAATTTACAAAATCTTACAAAATATCAAGGCATTACTGTAAGGAGTAAACGGAGTGGCGCGAACTTTACGTACGTATGTTAAGTTTATTGACTAAACCGTTCGAGGAACTTTCTCTCTCCGCGATTGTCTGTTTTGTAAGCTAAAGCCGGTCTATTATCTCATCAGTTTTAGGACACTTTGGACCACTAAACTGAATGAAATTTCCTTAACTTGTTCGTGTATGGAAATTGCTCTTATTGAAAGTAAGGCGTGGCGTTATTAAAACACATGTATGTTTACTTGCTAGTGCAACTTATAAGTTATATAAGTACTCCTTACATAACATATAACGACAAGGAAGCAAAATCTAAGCACGTGACAGGCTTACATTGAAATGCAAGCAATGCTACTTTCAAAATCTTCTCACCGATAAAAGCTTTACATTAAATTACGAAACACATTAGTAGCAGTTAAACCAGTACTACGATTTATTCATATTTATGTCCAATGTCAACTTTCCAACAATCTTTACCTTTTCCTGTTTCACAGATGAAGTAATCTACAATTTATAATATGTATATAGAATAGAAAATATCGGACTAGCCTAACGAAACAATTTATTTTTAATGCAAAATCCTTTGCAGAATAATGTTCTAACATCACTGCTTTGGTTATCACTTACACGTGTCTTTTAGCGTCCGTTATTTCTTCTGGATTAGACAAAGTGTTCGTTTACGCGAATGTCAAGCCAAATTCTATCATTAAATGTTAACCAACCAATTGTTCGTGCTCTGCGTCGAAAGGTAGAATTTAATTATTTCACGATAGTAAAAAATGTAGCCTCATTTGTTCATAAATGCTTTTAGAAAAAAATTACTGATTCGATTTTTATAATTATGTCGCCATTAGTTATGAAATAATTATTAAAATCGGATCAGTAATTTTAGAGTTTGTCCATTACAAATAAACAAATATTTCTTGCTTAGAATATAAGTATAGATAATGTAACATATCTACTATAGTATCTCTTGGTTATGAACTTGAACATTTATTAAGTTGAGATTAATGTTCGATAACTAAGTACAAGGTTAACATTTCCTCTAGGACACTACAGATATACTAGGTTATATCTGTAATTGAAGGAATCAACAGGTAGGAAATGGAGAAGTTGAAATTGCAAATAACTCATGAATATCTCAATCAAAGCTCGGGAAATTGCTTGGGGAAATTAAAGCTGTTTACTTAACGTTGACTAACCTTGACTTCAAATAGTATATATTGATTAGGTCTAAGGATATTAACTCCGTGCCTAGTGTTTGTTACAAAATTAATAATACGAATAGGAACGTATGCCGAAAATGTCAACTTATCACCATAAATACTGTTGTAAGCTTGACCTTTACAACAGTATTTATGGTGACTTAAAACAACTTACCATAAAACAGAACATGTATAAGACATTTAACGTACCAGTAAACAGGGGTACAGATGGAAAATAAAATGTTTATTCACTTAAAAGCAAGAGAAAGTGCCATCGCGATTCTCATATTTTACATTCGCACATCTTTACGTTGCATCAGAATTATTACTTTTTTAAGTTACGTTCCTAGCTTAGCTTTACAGGTTTTCCAATGATATTAGATAAAAAAAATATTTAATTAAATTTTAATAGGGAGAACGGGAAGATTTTAAAATTTTTGGGTAGTTTTAGACGAAAATGTAAGTTCTGAACATTGGTAAATTTGTGTCATTTCTTCAGTCTCTAAAAGCGAATAGCAACTACTATCTCTGTCTACTATGCTATAAAAACATATCAATATTATATATAAAAAAAAAACAAATTTACTTGTATTAAAAAGCTAAAAAGTAGAAAAAGAAATAAGTATAATCTTGTTTAACTCTATTGCTGTCGTCTGAAATCTTGGAAATGTTATATAAATCCATGAGTTGTTCTTGCATAAAATAAGTCCAGTACAAGTAACTTTTAATATACGAGGTGGAATCAATAGCAATTTGTATCATAACGTCGTCTGTTGCTCATTCAGCCGAGTCGACTAAGTTATGCGCCATCAAGAAATGTTTCTATACTATTATAAAATATTTTTTTAAGACACGTTGATTTTGTTTCATATTTTTACTTATATAGTCTAAAAAATCTAATCTAATGCAAAGCAAAGGAAAACGTATTTCTTACCGATTTCATACTATGTTGATACTAAGTACAATGGTATGGCTTAAAATTTCACTGTTTCCATTTTTTTAGCATTTTAAAATACGAACATAAATTTTTAAATTCAGACCCTTGACCGTCGGTTTATTTTTGTTCGATGCCTGGGAGCCTGCGATTCTGAATGAAATTGAGTAACATCAAAAGAAACAATTTCATTTTATTGGGTAAGAGTTTAATTGGACACATATCAAATACTATGTATTTTTAAGAAAGTTCATGAAATCGTTTCTACATTCACTCAATTGACAAATAAATCCATACTCATTAAAATGTGATATTGTGACATTAAATTTTCCCAAAGGGACGTGAACGACAGATGTAAATACGTTCAGACGTTTAGACGCTTGAGCGTATCATAAAAAAACCAAAAAAATGCCAAGGTACTCTAAAATCAGCCTTTTTAACCGAATGAATATTATAATTCAATTGTTAATTAACGGTATTATTTAACTTGCTCTCTTAACTTTTTTATTATTTTTATTTAACGAATTTATTACTAATTTAAGCATAAGACGTCTGTTTAACGATTGTCGTTCCTTACCAACAGAGCGATCAGCAGTTGCAACTAAACTCTGCGGGTTTCAACAACTGCTGGCTTTACTAAGATTGTATTTCGTTTCATTGTTTGAATAATAAATTTAAAAAAAATATCGTTTCGAAAAAATATAATGCACTGATAAATATTTTGTACAACGAATTACACAGGATGTTCGGGAAAAAATAAACTTTAAGACTACTTTCAGTGTCCTTTAAAGTCTAGTTATTTACCGAGCAGCCTATCTCATTCGCTTCGCTAAATCCATTAGCATTCAGACTTAAAAAAAATAACTTAAAAAAAATAAGACAAAAATATATACAGTGCATATATTTCTTCAACAATATGAATAAATGAATTTCATTTTACTTTTGGCTATTGTTTAGAAATATTTAAACTTATTTGCATTGATTTCTTAATAATGAGTATTTCTGAGTAATTTTACCGCCTAAAAGCATGCCCACCGTTAGCTCAACCTTGGCAAGCAATTGCTTTTAAATGAACATTGTTTTGCAAAGAAGCATCAATAAAATAAAAATAAATAAAATTACATTTATTACATTTTCAGTGTTTATCTGCTATATGTTTCTTCAACTTGGCGCTCTCCACAAACGTCCACCTACAATGGGGGCATTTGAACCTGACGTCATCTGGATGTGCCCTCCGTATGTGCTCCTTTAAAGTCTTCAATCTTCCGTAAGATTTGGAACACGCCTCACAATTGAATTCTTTTAACCCTGTATGTTTCACCATATGATCTATTAGCTCTCGCTTCGCGTGGAACGCTTTCTCGCATTTGTTGCACGCATGCTGTCTCTGCATCAAATGATCACGTTTCATATGAAGCAGCCATCTTTGCTGTGACTCAAATGTCTTCTCACAAGCCTGGCACTTCACTCCTGGACTTCTTACTCCGTGGACTTTGGATAGATGGTCGTTCTTGTTCCAGTTATCTTTGAATCGTTGATTACAGTAGCCGCATTTGTGGGGCATGCTCGAACGATGGACGATACGTTCATGTGACTTCCTCGTACGTAGGGTCTTAAAGATTTTCGAGCACTGGTCGCATGCAAATGTACCAGTCTTATGCCCATCGCTGTGACATCTCAACATGTGCCTATTAACAAAACCAGCGTCGCAAATATCACAAATATAATTCCTGCTGTGGTTATTCATGTGAACTTGAAGAGCTTGGAATTTGTGAAATACGTTATCGCAAATGCAACATTTAAGATTATCGCCTTTGAATTCAAAAGGTATCATATGATTCTTTATACTTCGATCTATATTTTTTTTGTGATCATTTTTTAGATGATCCATTATTTGATCCAACTTATCTAGCGATAGATCGCATATGTTGCAACGTAGTGCTGTAATATCTAATTTTACGAAATATCCGTGCATATCTCTACCTTGCATGAATGTTCCAATGGTTGCTCTGTCATGAACATCTATACAATGCCTCTTTAAGTCCTGAGGGTCTGGATATTGCTCGGTACAGAAACAGCAAGCATAGCCGATGCCACCTTTGCACCTTATCGGCGTCGCGTTTGACCAAAGTAAAACTTCTCGCACATTAGTACGGTGTTTTTCCAATTCTTCGCCATGCTTTGACCTTGGTTCTTCAGTTTTATATTTTACACTGGAATTTGCCGATTCTCGTGTTGTAGAGGATTTTTTATGAGTAAACTTTTCTTCTGGCAGATTCATTTCGGTTTTGCTCTGACTGAATTTGAGTTTAGGAATTTTGGTACGCGTTAAACCTACAAAGAAAATTATAGGTTTAATTTTAACGAAAAAATAAGGATTATTCTTAAATTATGGCAATTGATTAGTCTGTAATAATCGCAACATAAGGCATTCCATACTGATTTTTCTAATATCCATTTTTAGCTTTAGGATGACAAGACTACACTTATATAAACCGAACCTTTTTTTAGAGTAATTATATAAAGATGATATTTGATTTTTTATGAACTATTTATGAAATACAATTTTTATAAAAGATTATGGTTTAATAAAAACATGAATATTTCATTACTTGTATGTTTTTCTGGCGTACAGCTTTGAATGGATCCAATAGCAATACTGTGGTATCCATGTTCCTACCGCATAGTTTGCGGAGCAAGAAATAAAAATGGGAGCACCGCCATCTGATAACATCTGCAACATCTGAGGAGTTACAGGTGCATTGGCGGACTATAAGGCAATAATTTACTTTTGTCTTAGCAGCAAGCTTCTCTTAAAAGAAAAAAGTTTATTCAATGCATCCTAATGGTTTAAAAATAAGTCCACATAGGAAATAATAGCAGAATGAGAATTGCTTAGTTGGCTCATCTATTTTACTGGATATTGGTGTTAAAATCAATAAATAAAGTTAAAGTTTAACAATTACTAAGAGCACTAAAGCCATTAGTAAAAAAAAAACAAAAATCCGTACCTTATTCTGGGATTATTCATTTTTGAACGTTCAATTAAAATAGTTCAACTTATGTACAAATATTTTATTAATAAAAAAAGTAAAAATAGGTAACAATGAGCTAATGTTAGTTAACATAATTCCCTGCAAAATATACCATATATACACAAGTCAACTCTAATTCGTAGCTAAATTCAAAAGAGGAAGAAACGATGGAATTTCCAAAATAAAATTCCAACATAAAGAAACTAACCAAGATGGACTTTATTACCAGAATTGACAAGAACTGTAAAACTTTGCTAATATTCCAAACACAAATCTAATATTTAATCAACAAATACACTGTCCTAACATTTAACAACATTTTAACAGTAATCTATAGTCACATTAAAGTGCAAATGAAATAGATCATACAGACATATTCGTCATTCAATCCTCGTAATTTTACTTTAGCTAGTTTCAGGTTAACAGTTAAACTCTTTCACCGTGCTTTGCACGCATATGTCCACGCCAACTACACTTTTGAACAAACGCCTGACCACAATACTCGCATTTGAATCGTCTATCGTCCGCGTGGATTCGCATATGCTCCTGAAGAGTCCGTCTCCTGCCGTACGATTTGTGGCACACTGAACACTTGAAATCCCTCACCCCAGTATGTTTCAGCATATGTATCTTCATTTCGGACAAAGAGAAGAATGTCATATCGCAATCCGTACACTGATGACGACGCTCTATTAAGTGAACTCTTTTGATGTGCACACTTAGATGCTTCTGACCTACAAAAGTCTTGTCACAAGCTTCGCATTTCAGTACTTGCGTTGGTACGCCGTGCGCTTCTGTCAAATGCTTTTGCTTCTTTCGATAATCTTTGAATTTCTCGTTGCAGTAGCCGCATTTGTTGAGCAGGTTCGAATGGGTATGGACGCATTTCTCGTGCGACTTTTTCTTCCGAAGTGTATTGAATTCTTTGGAGCAGTAATCGCAGGTGAAGGAGCCGAACTTGTGGCTTTCGGAATGCTGGATCATAATGCCTCGGGTAACGAAACCAGCGTCGCAGACTTCGCAAACGTAGTTCCTGTAATGGACGTTCATATGTTCTTGCAAGGTCTTGAACTTGTGGAATTTATTCGAACAGATGAAACAACGTAACGTTTCGCTGTCGAATTTAAATGGTAATATTTGGTTTTTAATATCAGTGTATATATTCTTATTGTGTGCGCTACGAAGATGATCAATTAGCTGTTCAAGATTATCAATCGTACCATCGCAAACTTTACAACGTAAATCGGTTATGTCCAATTTAAGGTGAAATCTATACAAATCCTTTCCTTTCATAAATTTGGTTACATTTTGATGGGCGTTGATGGTGTGCTTTTTAAGATCGGCAGGATCTGGATATTGGTCCGTGCAGAAGCTACAGGCGTACCCTATCCCGCCATGACAGCGAATTGGCGTTGCATTGGAATTGACGAGTATCTCGCGCATGTTCATTCTATGTTTGGATAATTCGATCCCTTTCTTAACTTTAGCATTCGTGTCAGCGCTTTCGTCTGGATCCTTTATGTTCTCGTCTGTGCTCATTTGCCTGTCATAGTTCATTTCTGATTTGACGGTACGCTGAGTACCTACAAAGAAAAGGACAATTTAATGAATTTTGAAAATATTTAATGTTTCTTCTTTTGAATTCATTCAAGAACTTTTTTTTTTATTATTAGGTGTTCTTTATTTCTTTCCTTGCTTCTTAATCATGTAATATACTTTGAATATGCCATAAATACTTTGAAAATTGTCAAGATTATTTGAGCTATTTCATTGTAATAAAATTACAATCAAATTTAATTAGGATAGTTAAAAAAGTAGTGGATTAAAAACCATACAGGTCGACTATAAAATACGCTTTGGACAAATATTTAACAAGAACTAACAATTGAATTTCAGGCTATTTCATTGCTTTATTTTAGTGCTTAGTACTTATGTGTCCTTGAAGAGTGACTTTTTGAAAGAAAGCCCGATCGCATTGCGAGCACTTAAACCGTCTGTCGTTCTCATGGCTTCGTAAGTGAACACGTAATGACGCCTTTTTTGTGTAAAATTTATGACAAATATCGCATTGATATTTCTTTTCTCCGCTGTGTCTGACCATGTGCTCCTTCAGGTAGCTTTTCCTGAAGAACTTGGCTCCGCAAACGACACAAGCGTGATCTTTCTCCATCAAATGCCGCCTTTTTACGTGCCTATTTAATCCACTCTGTCTCGAGAACGTTTGGCTGCAGGCCAAACATTTTATCGGTTTTATATCGATGCCGTGCTCTTTAAACATATGCTGCTCCTTTTTTTGTATGCTGGAGAATTTATCTTCACAGTATCCACATTTATTGAGTAAATTTCCATGAATATGGACCACCCTTTCATGAGCGTTTCGTTTTTGTTGGGTGTCGAAGTTTTTCTTACAAACGCCGCATTGGAATTGTCCAGTTTTGTGGACGTTGGCATGTTTCTTCAAACCACTTCTGTTTATAAAACCGGAATCGCAGATGTCACATATGTAGTTTCTGCAATGTGATTGCATGTGCTCTAGTAATATTTTGAATCTACGGAACTCTTGGGAACAGATGAAACAACGCAGCGTATCCCCGTCAAATTTAAAAGGCATTATATGATTCTTTACATCATTATACAGATGTTTCTTGTGAACTTCGACTAGATGGGTGGTTAGTTGATCGAGATTTTGGATTTCCTTATTACATATTTTACAATGAAGATTAGTAATGTCTAATTTCACGTAATAAGCCCCTAAATCTTCTCGTCTCGTGAAACTAGCTTCGCTAACTGTTGTATGCTTGATAATCGTATGTTCCTTTAGGTCCTTTGGGTTACGGAATACGTCAGCACAAAAGCAACAAGTATAACCGCGTGCTCCTTCAGACTTTATCGGAGTGGCATTGGACCAGAGTAGTATCTCGCGTATATTAAAATGGTGTCTGACCAATTCGCGACTATGGGATTTGGTCCTGATTAATTTGATCATACAATCCTCTCTACTTGGATTGTCGCTCTTCGGGTCATTTTTCGTATAACTTGTGTTCCGTTTTATACCTAAAAAGAAAGGAAATGTTTTACTTAATACCCCAAACAAGACTCTATGATCTAATGATCAAGTGGTGTTCTGTCAGGAGTTAGACACGACGTCTAGCGTTCACAAACGTGGTGACATCGTAGCAATGCTCCCTCTAAAAACTTGTAGTGAATCAATGTTTCCTCGCATGTGCACGAACCGCGGAGCCCGAGAGCCCTCGCACTCAATTACTACAGTGAGGTTTAGGCCAAAGATAATAATAAAAAGAATTCGCATTAATCATCAAAAAATAACCTATATTACTTCTAAATAATGTATCTGTAATCGGGGGAGTATTTTTAAAACGGTTTCAGTAGTTTGGAGTTTTCACTTATAAGAGTTTAGTTTTTAAACCGGAACAAACAAACAATCAAATCCTTTCTTTTTATATATATTCTCGTCTTATTTATATTAGTATGAATACGACGAGAATAGATTATCGATGCTTAGTTTCTATTATTTTACGTAGGAAATTTTTTGTACACTGTAAAAGAACGTG
>DWTW01002210.1:0-11359 GCA_018246275.1 Papilio slateri
ATATATATTTGTGTATACATATATGTATATTATAGTTAAAGATAGAGTACCTTTAATGGCTGCTTCCATGTTCAATTCTGTCATCTCTACCGGTTTCAAGTACTGACAAACTTTCAGTATCATCTGCAATTCGTGCTTCTGCAGTCTCCTACAAATGTCTATGGCTGCCGCTTTCGAAGTTTGGTTCATACAAGCTTCAAATAAAAACACCGTGATGGCTGTGTACAATTTCTTGAATTGATATTTCGAATCGTACACTCTTGTCAAATTTCTGGTTTAAACAGAGTACTTTTTTAGTACAATATCAATGGATTACTATAATATTAGGTTACCTTTTTCATGGAAAAGCGAAGCAAAAAGGCCTTACGCTGTGTTAATTGAGCACCGCCACATAAAGGCATCCACAACAAACAAAAGAGTTGTAAACAAAGAGGTCTTAGTAGGGCCAGTCGCTGCCCCTTCTGGGTTGTAGTTGAGGAATCGATTAGAGCTCCAGCGCCTCATTCTTCATTCAGACAGGCGTGAGAAAAAAAATTGCTCTACTTTATGTCAATCTTCTGTGCGATCGTGGTAGTCCTTTACTGTTGTTGGTCTATTCATGCTATGGTTTTTAAACGCCGCAGTTTAAAACTATATGCGGGTCCAAAACCTTCAAGGTTTTGGGCTCAGATATGTATTTGAAATTCGTGTTATTAGTGCATGAGAATTTCTGATTCTTATTCATTCTTAACACTAAGAATTACACTTCACATTTTATTGTTTGCTATTTCTAGATTAGCTTTATCTGATTGGTTACTAGATATAGATACTACCTTATCTGCAACGCCGGATATCTTCTTTTCAAGATTGCTTCGACGTCGTCCACGCTGAACGCATTAATATTTGCCTTAGTACACATTCTCCTGTCGTACTGTTTTATAACATTCAATAAACATTCCAAATTAAGTTCTGTGGCATTAAGCGATGGGCTTATACATTTGTTTATCTTAAAATGGAACAGAATAATGTATTTTAAATTTAATCCTTCTATAGACACAGCGATATCTCTAAAAGCGTTGAATGTAAAAAAATGTGTCATCACATGTCATGCCTCACTTACGTCATAGTATAAAAACTCAATCTTTCAACCAACCACTCTACACCAGGTATGTCAGATAAGACCAGGTATAATAGTAATTATTCAACTACTATTATACCTGGATCGCTATATTAAGGCTTTAGGGCTGACATAGGGTCCGTGACTAAAGAAGACCGGAGACAGACATCTCATCTCAGCGCCACGGAATTGATGAGACAACAATAATGAGCATACCCAACTCAGCAATACTTCAGTCCATTTATTTTCAATGGTTTCGTTGCTCGGGTGATTCGCCAAGTGATGCTCGCCGTGAGACATATTAACAATTTATTTGTATAATTTGTGTAAAAAAAATATTATTTCCGCTGTAATGTCAAACGAAATGTCAATATTGATAGAAACAGATAAAAAATTTCCGGGTAAATAGTAAATTATTTCTTTGATTGTCTAAAGCTAAATTAAAGGAGTACATAATGCTGCCTTTCTTATAAATAGCATGGCCTTGGATTCTTTTTTATAGAAGTAGGAGACCAACGATTAAGCAGGTAACTGGATGTTTTGTAAGAACATTAGGAGCAATCACAAGTTACGGATGCGTCGTTAGCCTTTCTTATAGCAATAAAAAAGAATAAGGGAAGGGGAAGAAGGGACTTTTTTTTTGGATAACAAAAGATTAGAAGTGTGATGCTTTAAAAATACTAAGCTGTGTTGCATTGTCGCTGCGACGCCGCACCCGTCTCGTCTCTCGTCCGTGGCATCTCTCTAATTTGCCTGCTTGGTTTCCGTATAATTATAATTTAATATAAAACTCATCAGTCAATCATTTGTTTATAGATTCTATAATGGTTTTGTTTAATGGAATTGATGCTTAGCGGAATCTTTGTCGGAGGTAAATAACTCAATTAACCTGTAGTTAAGACTGTTTAAATTGAGTTCATATTCGCCGATCAAGTTCCTAGGCCGCCTCTCCAGCGAACCTGATGCCGAGAATTGGTGTATGGCAGCGCCTGCCTAAATATGGCAGTAATACTCCATACACAACATTCTCTTAGACTTTGAACCATTTGAAAGAAATGTAATTTGAATTAATTTGGTTTCAAGCAGTCAGTGATAAACTAGAATATTTAAATTTTAATATAGCTTTGTTAAAAAAAATTGGAGCAAAAATGATTAGTATCGCTTGGTCCGCATGGTATCGCGTGCGACCACTGGCCGACAGACAGACTGTTATTCTTATTATTACATAATGGGCCCGGCCGTGAATTGTAATGCCGCAAAAAGTGAGTGTAATTGTATGAATATCGGTCAAGCCCGGCGTCACGCTTCGCTCCAACTAATTATACCGTTCTATTGGAACAGACGCTGGCTTCTTGTTGCTATTTTTTTATATAGAAGGCGACGGACAAACGGCATTCCAGACACAAATGGTGCTAACGATATTATTGATTTGGCATTCTTCTAATGAATTATATCATAAAATGATCAGTGATCGTCCATCATGACACCAAAATTAAGGATTAGATGTTACGTTGTCATCGGTAACCATCAACATTCCGAGTTACAGATACAGAGCCTGCAGTGGCGGATCCAGAGTTGAAACTCGCTGGGGGGAGCTTGACCCCCTTTATGGAGGATGCCTTGACCCATTAAGGGTAGGTTTAAGGAAGGTAAAACTAACCAGCACACAACGTTTTAAACAGATTAAATCAGAACAAAGTAGCTGGCTAAAAATTTAATTAGAATAATGATTATCAAGTTCACTTTAAAATTTTCCTTCATTGCTTCGTCCTAAAGGTGGTGGCCGTCACTCCAGAACGCTTTTTATAGAAGATGGCAGACACGAAAGCGGTCCACCCGACATCAAGTGACTGCTACCCAAAGGCATCTGCGACAAGCTAACGAATAGCAGATACGTTGACTACCTTTAATGGACAGAGGAGGGGATAAACAGAAAAAGGATATTTCTTTTTCCTATACATCCCCTCCCCAGTCAAATCCTCTTCGCCTTCCCATCCTTTCCTTGTTAAAAAGGGATAGGAAGGTGAAGAGGATTAGGTTTAGGCCTCCGGCACCTCACGCGTCAGCGGAAACTGAGAATATTTCTACTTCACGCCAATGAAGTCGTAGTTTTTCGGTCGAGACCACCCATTCCTGCAATAGATGTTGTTCTTGCGGACTCTACTACTATTAAACTTTTTAGCCCCATTGGCTGTCCGTTCTCCTGCCAATGTGTACGGCCCATTGCCACTTCAGTTTAGCAATTCTTCTGTCAATGTATGTTATTGAAAATCTGATACGCAGCAGAACCAAATTATATCCGTCCGAATAATCAATAAAATATAATATATTTAGTTACGATTGTATAAAAAACTATTCAACTCACATATCCGTCACGTGAGACTTAACAAAGAAGCGACATAGTACACGTTCTGGTTATCAATACACAAGTACCTACTAAGGGTCACGGAGCGATACACTTTGGCCTGCCTCGTTGTCGACATTTATTGTTGCGATTTAGACAAGTCCAGGGCTGTACTGCGATTAGAGAATGGTTGATCAGAAATTTCAGTCGCCTTCAACGTATATTAAAGTCATCGTATGTACAGCGCCTGCGCGACTGAGCTTCGTTCGCCTTTTTTTGCAGAAAGGATATTCAGTATTCAGGTAATATGTAGCGCTATCTCACAGAATTTTAAGGCTCCTGGCCTAATTTATAAGATGAAGCTTTATGACGTAAGGCTCTAATTAGATATAATTTTTTTTGGCAAAATTGAAAGCAATATGAAAAACGTATTTCGTCTAGGATACAAAATAAAATAAAGTCGCAAAATCAATAGCTGTCGCAGCTGAAGGGATGAGAATCCAAATAAAAAAAAACAATAAAAAAATCTCATCGTCCAATTCGTTTTATCCGTGTTCTAACTCCGGCCCTAGGAAAATCACGAGCGCATCATGCGTAGAATTCGCAACATTGTAAGCTATGTTCACTAAAAAATATCGTGATAAATCACTACCAGTAACTTTTTACTATCATCTAGTTATGTAAAAATCGATATATGTATGTTCCGGACCGTATTCCGTAGACTTGTAACGGCTGAACTTTGACTTTGATGATATTTTCAGACAATCTTCTGATTAGCCCTTTTGATTAGATTAGCAACTAATGTATTTTATATTAATGAATCGCTATTCATTATTCTTTTTAAATTTACTGCTGATCATAGGACTTATTTAAAATTGGTAAAACTGATAGGAAGTAACGTTATTTTCCTAGCGTTTCATCCTATTTCTATCATCATACAAGATCTATTTCTTTATTGGTTCTTCCTATATGTTCAACTCACCGTACACTTTCTTTAATTCTAACACATTTACTATTTAAAGAATTCTTTACTTTGTTACTGAAAGTTCCACTTAGACTTTTGTCCTATTTGAAATACAAAGATATGTTCATATTGTCATTTGAATTTTATCTAGACAAATATAACGAGGAAATTTTTTTTGTCTCTAATATGCCGTCCTTGTGAATAAAAAAAAAATATTGTTTATATAAATATGTCCCGATAAAAGTTATCAATTTGTTACTGGTTGAAATATAAAAAAATACTGTGCATCTGGTGCTTTTATGTGTGTATGTTTGTTTTATGTAAGTAAATGTAACCGTTTGTATTTATTTTTATTAGCGTAGCTAAGGTTGTCTTGCATGAATATTGATTTGTCTGCTATTAGCGAGTTCAGCTCACATTTTTTGCTATTCTTCATAAAATTAAAAGAATCTACGGGCACCTGTCGGCAGTGCCTATCGGGGCAAAATGTGCAACTGAACCGTTTGGGATCAACTCAAAGATACATTTTTTGTTTTTCAAAATCGGTCCACCGGTTTATAAAGATAACAAATGACAAGATATGACTTTAAACTTTGTGGATACAAACTTTAAGGATATCCTTATACATCCATACTAATATCACAAAGAGAAAGATTTGGTTGTTTATTTGCTCCGAGTAAACTCAAAAAGTACTAAACCAATTGTAATTTTTTTTCACCAATAGGAAACTTCTGTCATCCAGTAACCAAGGCTAAATTTTATTTGCGAGGCAAATTGCTTGGCTGTGTATAACTTTTGCCTACAAAAGCTTATTGTCAGCAAATTTTTGTATTCAAGTTATATTTGGCAGAAAAAACTAAGACATGAAACTGCGGTTTTGTGTGTTCGTTGTTAATCATAAAATAAAACTGTAAAGCGGTTAAAAAAATACAATCAGATTTAAAATTGTGAACTGAACGAATCATTGACTGACACATTGACGTACATTAAATGTTCATTACATAAGGCAGCAATTATCTAACACAGTTCAGAGGTTATTGCTTATCGTCTTGTAGATCATTGGTTTGCTTTACATTCGATTACTACGCGCGTTTTTTTCTCTTGTCTATATGTTCGTAATACATTGACCTATGTACACACTTCTTTGTGGTCATTAGTCTTTCCTTTCCTCCAAATTATATGTGAATGTGCGGAGTCTCTACAGACCGGGTACAATATACAAGGTCATAAGGGAAATGGAGACTTATGGAATAGGGATAGCGGCGTTACGAGAAGTCAGATGGCCTAGACAAGGAGAATGTAACATCGATAACAAAGCTACCCTTTTCTATAATGTGTCAGACTCCGGACAAGATGTGAATGGAACCGGCTTTTTGATCCGAAATGAGTTGTTAGGAAGTGTCATCCGGTTTGATGCTATCTCGGACAAAATCTGCCTTCTGCGCGTTAAAAGCCAATTCTCTCACATCACAATTATTAACGCGTATGCACCTACATCCAGCGAGGTCGCCAAAGACAGTTTCTACGACGATCAGATAAACAGCTACGACCACAAAATGCTCCTAGGCGACTTCAACGCGCAAATTGGAAGGGAAGAGGATTTTGTGCCCACAATTGGTCGATCCAACAAACATAGTATGTCTAATGACAATGGTCTAAAACTGATCACAGGATCAGGATATCTATAAGGGAACATGGAAGTCACGTCCTAATTGATGACAGACACAAGAACACCATACAAGACTTCAGAACATACAGGGGAGCTAATTGTGATAGTGACCACTACATGCATAGGATTAAAACGAGAGTCAGAATAAACACCAAGAAGAGGGCGAAAATAGACAGAGAAGAAATGCTTGACGTGGAAAAACTAAAAGACCCAAAGGCAGGTACCCAATTCCGAATAGAAACTAGCAACAAATTTAGTGATCTGAAAGTAGATGGAATAGACATAGAGGACCTTTGGAACAACATGGAAAAAGCAATAAAAGTAGTAGGCTCTAAGACTATAGATAGCAAAAAACAGAAGAAGAAAAGAAAATGGTGGACAGATGATTGTGAGAAGATAGTCGAACATACGAGAAAGTATCGTATTCTGGCAGAACAAGATCTAAGATGGAAAGAAAAATACGACGACCTCAGACGGCAGGAGAAAAGGATCATACGACAAGTGAAGAGAAAACAGCTAGATAAGAGATTAACGGAGATGGAGACTTTGATCAGAGCTAGTGAGTCACATAAGTTTTACCAGGAAGTCCGCACAATTAAAAAAGGTTACCAACCTACCGCACAATTTTTTCTCGACAACGAAGGTAACTTTGTAACTGACGCAGAAGATCTCAAAGAGAGACGGCAGAATTATTTCCAGGATCTATTAAACTGCCCACAGCCAGTCACTTCGGATTCCAAAACAATAGTGATACGGATATAGCTCCATTATCGTTTGAAGAAGTTAAGAAGGCGATAATGAGACTTAAAAACAATAAGGCTCCTGGTATAGACAGTTTACATGCCGAAATATGGAAATATGGAGGACACGCCATACAGTGGAAACTTTACGAACTTTTGTGCAAGATATGGACGCTGGAACAAGTGCCGCGGAAAGTGGGTGTCATATGTCCTGTCCATAAAAAGGGATGCAAGAAAAGGTGCTCGAACTATCGAGGAATAGCTTTGCTCCCGACAGCGTACAAGATACTCTCCTACGTGCTGCTGATAGGATCGAACCATACGCGAAACAAATAATCGGGGATTATCAGTGTGGGTTCCGACGAAATCGCAGTACAGTGGACCATATTTTCACTCTGAAGCAGCTGATGGGGAAGAAATGGAAGTACGTCCACTCACTGTTCGTGGACTTTGGCAAGACCTATGACAGCATTGACAGAGATTCACTATATGCCATTCTAAAGAACTTCGGCATCCCACAGAAACTTACCACCCTTATTAAGATGGCCACCAAAGTGAGTAAGATGCGCGTTAGAGCTGGAAGCGAACTAACTGAAGAGTTCGAAGTGGTCACCGGACTCAAGCAAGGAGACGCGCTGTCCCCTATGTTGTTTAATTTAGTTCTCGAACACGTCACTAGAAAAGTTCTGACACTAGACATCGGTGTACGGCTAAATGGACAACATAGGGTGATCGGGTATGCTGACCTGACTTAAAGGATCCGCTAAGTTCAAGTACCTGGGAAGCACTATTACGGACACAAATTCACGTGAAGAGGAAATCGACATCCGGATTCACAACGCCCTGCCCTCCGTTGCAGTGCCGCCCTACATAAGGTGTTGGTGTCCAAGCTGTTGAGTAAGAGGACCAAGATCCGTATATACAAAACCGTGATAAGACCGATCTTGTTGTACAGCAGCGAGACCTGGACACTAACCCTTAGAGAAGAAGAAAAACTTCTAGTGGAGGAGAGAAAAGTAATGCGAAAGATTCTGGGCCCAACCCAGAGAGAAGATGGGAGTTGGAAAACCCGATCAAACCTGGAAATTGAGAGCCTGGTAGGCATACCGAATATCATAGGGGAAGCCAAAGCCCAGGGACTCCGCCGGATGTGCCAGCTGCTAAGGATGGGAGAGGATCGTAACGTTAAGAGAGCCTATCTCGGAACCCCGATTGGCCGCCGACCTGTCAGACGGCCCAGATACCGCTGGAAAGACGCTGTAGAACTGGACGGGCAGGAAATGGTACGGGACAGGCGGCTTTGGCGCTCTCTTGTGTCGGAGGCCAAGACCCACTTTGGGTCGCTGCGCCAACGGAGTAAGTATTTTATATGTAGCTTTTGGTTAATATGTGGACTTTGCTTAAGAGTTTTGGGACATGGGAAAAGGTTATAAGCACCTATGTTGTTCATAAAAATAGATGGCATAGTATACTGTGCTTTAGGTGTCATTACATTAGTAGACTTAGATATAAAAATACTGAATTAATTTTAATTTAAAGATATATGTGGGAGTGTAGGAATGGAACGTAAGGATATTGTATGAAACGGAACGTACGAGTGAGACAAGGATGACAGGAGGTGCAAAAGAGAACGGAGAGAACGGTTTGAGAATGAACGAACGACGGACGAGTGCGTGTGCTTTAAGCTATCATAAAATTATTGAACTGTGTTAGTAAACCAAAATAAAAGTCATAAAGTAGTATTCTTCTTTTATTTTGAGAGGCGCATCGAAACCCCACACAATTTTTGGTGTCAGAAGTGGGATTGCCTCTAAAAAGTCAAAGACAGTACGGCGGCACACGTGGTTTACTTCGCACGGTACCATACCGGCACAAAACGACGACGAAAACGCAGGACGCCAAAAAAACTGTTCTCCAAAGAAGACGACGAATCCATGCAAAGTAAGAAGTTTGAAGTTTTTGGAAGTGGAAGCTCATTTAATTAAGCGGAAAAAAAACTTGTAACGAGACACAAGGATGGCGGCCGACGGTAACTTATTTAACTTCGGTATGATGGATAACATAACAAAATTTAGCGGCGACGATAAAACTTACGCATCCGCTAAATGGGCACAAGATATAGAAGACAATAAGCAGGTGTTCAATTGGACCGACCAACAAACCCTTGGTCTAGCGCGGAGGTCATTGCCCGGCACGGCTGAGTTGTGGTTACGGTCAGAAAAAATATTTAAAAGCTATGACGAATTAAAGACGGCGTTACAAAAGGAGTTTCCCGACGCGGTTAACTCTAAAGAGATGCACGAATTGATGGCAGCACGCAAGAAACGGCGGGACGAGACTTGCTACCAGTACATGCTTGTTATGAAGGACCTAGGAAAACGCGCCAAATTTCCGGATTACGTGGCCATACAATATATTATAGACGCCATTATCGATCTAAAGGTTAATAAAACCATGCTTTACGGGGTCACGTCGTATACATTGCTGAAAGAAAAGCTGGCATGCTACGAGAGAATGAAGGCTAAAATGAAGGATGACGGCGGCGCGAAAAAACATCGATAAAATATCGAAAATATAAAAGGAAAGGCAAAGAACAAAAACGATACGGAATTATTTAAAATCCCACGGGATTCAGGTAACTATCTCGCTGAAAAAGCCCGCAGAGATATAATCTATTTTTTTTGTGTTAAATCTTATGGATTCAATATATATTTAAAAATATTAAGCATGAGTTATGTGTAATTACATATAGTGATCATAATGAATAAAGAAAACAATCGAAGTGCAGCTGGCCTGGATTGATTTAAATACAAAATTGTACAGGAGAGGGTTGTTAGGGGCACTTATAAAAGAGAGAGCAAGACATTTTCATGGCAATAGTTGAAGTGATGATAGATGGTCCCATTTGGGACCTAATAAGCTTGATTAAAAGATACAATTGACAAAGCTGTGAAAGCTTTCTTCAGCAATTTTTTTCAGCTGTATTTTATATGTTTTTTTTTTTTACCAGGAAGTCCACACAATTAAAAAAGGATACCAACCTACCGCACAATTCCTTCTCGACAACGAAGGCAACCTTGTAACTGACGCAGAAGACCTCATCAAAAAGAGATGGCGGAATTATTTCCAGGATCTATTAAACTGCCCACAGCCAGAGCAGCCAGTCACTTCGGATTCCGAGACAAATAGTGATACGGATATAGCTCCATTATCGTTTGAAGAAGTTAAGAAGGCGATAATGAGACTTAAAACAATCGAAGTGCAGCTGGCCTGGTAAGTTTTAGAATAAATAGAATAACAAGAAACTGTTAGCTGAACCTGGCACTATTAAGCAAGCCAATGTTCTTGCAAGACAACATATGCTAGGTCCAATATTGTGTCTAAATAGATTTAAATATAAAATTGTCAAGAGGCAGATTCGTCTGGATACCCTTCACAAATGGAACAGACGGTATGTGGAAGGCGACGCGGCCTCGACTACCAAGCTCTTCTTCCCCAACGTCATGAGTGGCCCTGGCACACTTCGCAAGCTGGACCTGGATCCCGTGCTGGTGCAAGTCTTGACGGGGCACGGGGGGTTCTCAGAGTACTTGAGTAGGTTCAAGTGCAAGGTAGACCCCTCTTGCCCCTGTGACCCGGCACGGGACGAAACCGTGCTGCATATTTTGACCGAATGCCCAATTTGTGCCGCAAAAATGGCGGATGTGGAAATAAAATGGAGATGCAAAATTAGCAAAGATAATTTACATAGTCCGATAAGGAATAAAGAAACAAGAGAAGAATTTATAATATATTATAAGTCCTTGGCCCAAATAGTGATAAATAGAAACAAAACCTAGGCATAAAAAATTGTGATATTAGCGATAAGTATGCATTACTGTGATATTTTGGATTTTTATACCTTTTAGACTTGTATTATTGTAGACTTTTAGAATTTTACTCTGTGGTTGTTTTAGATTATAAGATTATTAGATTTTAAATTGTACATAGTTTTAAAAAATTGTAATTTATAAAATTGTAAATTTTCAAAAGTATTAAATAAAGAAATAGAGCATACTATAAACGGCGAATCAGGTCCCTGGCCTAGCCGGGGACGAGAAACGAGAGGCGGAACGAGAGGGCGGCAAAAAGCCGCCAATAAAAAAAAATACAAAATTGTACAGGAGAGGGTTGTTATGGGCACTTATAAAAGAGAGAGTAAGACATTTTCATGGCAATAGTTGAAGTGATGATAGATGGTCTCATTTGGGACCTAATAAGCTTGATTAAAAGATACAATTGAAAAAGCTGTGAAAGCTTTATTAACTGTAAGGCGGCACACGTGGTTTACTTCGCACGGTACCATACCGGCACAAAACGACGACGATAACGCAGGACGCCAAAGAGACTGTTCTCCAAAGAAAACGACGAATCCATCGAAGTAAGAAGTTTGAAGTTTTTGGAAGTGGAAGCTCATTTAATTAAGCGGAAAAAAAAACTTGTAACGAGACACAAGGATGGCGGCCGACGGTAACTTATTTAACTTCGGTATGATGGATAACATAAC
>DWTW01002211.1:0-11358 GCA_018246275.1 Papilio slateri
GAGAAAGGGATAACAACATGTTTTGTGATGTTTTCAGCAGTATGAACTCACTGTGGGAGTGGGAACAGGGCAGGAGAATAATGCGGTTTATTTAAATATTACGTTTTTAAGAAGTTTTCTTTCTGCACACGCGTTTTTGGGGGTTTGTTTCGTAACAAAATTTCTAAAGTTTGTATGGCGACAAGATCACCATCTGTTACATTTTGGTATAGTTGAAAGCAATCGCTGCCTATTATTCGGAAGTTTGATTTAGTTTTATAACAAAGCAATCGAATTAATTTAATGACCAAAGCTCAAACAGAAGAAGTGTAACCTTCTATTGTCTGTGTGCCGGAGCTTGTATTATTTTTTACAGTTAAAATTGAATTGAACTACAAAACGGAACAATCTTCAAGTCATGTGTCGGTGTTGATATTTATCAAAGCACGTCATTAAATACGGTTATGCGAATCATTTATTTATTAATCTTCGCCATTATGACGGTATGGACCCTTCAGTTTATCAGGATTGGATTCTCAGCTAGGTTAATGTGATATATTAACAGAATGAATTTTTTTACAATTGAAGTTCGTATTCAATAGACTGTAATAACAGTTTCTTTCTTTTTAATTACCAAACTAATCACACTTGGTAACGAGTGGAAATGCAGTCATTCATCAAATTTATGTTTTTCTGGTGTTTTTGATTGACAATTCCATAAATAAACTCCAGTTAATTATTAAACTTGTGCTTAGTAACATAACAGAAGCTTTGAATATTATAAAGGGGGCAGACAAGTAAGTAAGAAATTAATCTCAATAAATAATCAATAAATGAGGCACGTTCTGTTTATAAAATAAACGGTATTACATTAATATTGAGACTCCTTGACTAGCTACCGGAGTAGCTTGACTATTTACTGGTAATTATTGTCTAGTGCATCATTAAAAATATGATAATATGTTCACCACCGTCAAATCACGAAGAATTAGATCCAAACTAGATCCAATCGAAATCGGCAGCTATAGTTAGATGCCGTATTTCCTTGTGTTCACTTCAATAACATTTTCGATTGCATCGTAACAATCAGCCATCCACCCTGACTGATAATAAAACGTTATCAAACAACAGATTACAGAATTAATATTGACACATGCGTTGACAAATAAATCATTGTCAAAATAGTGAAACATACGAATGATACATTTCCTACGTGTTCCGTAATTACGATAAACAATAATTTTATCTTTGAATTTCTGTAAAATCGATTTAATCAATACCATATGACTATGTAGGCTTTAGACTTCTGCACCAAATGTGTAAAGAAAAACTCGCAAAAAGTTCTGAATATCAATGTTTTCCAATTTTTGAGATGGAATCTTAAAACGAAATTATTTTTTTTATCCCGATGACCCTGGTTGATATATGGAGATAAAACTATTATATTTTTGTCACCAATCCGACAATGACTACAAATTATGAAATTAATCAAATATGAAGTCGGTAACAATTATGTTGCATGATTCTATTACATTGATAGATAAATATATACAAGCCAAGCTTGTTCTATAATGCGTGTTAAAAAGCAACTATTGTTAGAAAACTAACAATATCACGTCTGTAACTCAAAGAGTAAGGTGGCTATTATTATAGTTTGTTCCCAATCATGGTGTAAAATTTGTAAACAAAAACCTCACCTTTTACGCTATAATTCCAAAATATTTTAAGAAGCCAACTCTATCTTACGATTTGCACTAAATTACAACATTTCCGATGAAAGTATAGAAAGTGTAATGGCCGCCATGTTTGCTAAGTGATGTTTGTTTACAAAGTTTACATCTTGATTTGGAACAAACTATAGTGTAACAATCTACTTGCTACAGTTCTAACAAGAATCTAACCCGTTGTAGTTCCTAGTTGAACGACAATGCTACTGCGACGCGACGCGACGCGACGCTAAATTTTCAATTCAAGCAGTCGTTTTACGCATTTGTGGCCTACGTTGTCGTTATAATCTGTCACGCACTATGTACATCTAAACTGATATTATAAAGAGGATATATTTGATTGTTTGCTTGCATTGAATAGGCTCTGATATTACTGGACCGCTTTGAAAAATTCTTTCACCATTAGAATCCTACATTATCCCTGATGAACATAGGCGATAGAATATTATCAAAAAAGTTAGGGATCCGTATGAAAACTTCGATAATGTAACCCAACGTGTGAAAAAAATCGTTATATCGCGTAGGCTGCGGAAATTATTGACAATAGAGCAAAATGATGCACTATAATTTTATAGAGGACATCAATAACTACAAAAAAGTCCGCGATACCATGTGTATAACTATTACAGTAATGTCACAATAACTTCTTTCTTATGTTAAAACTAGCGGCTTGCCCGGGTTCATTTTTGTTAAATACCCGTGCGAAGCCGGGGCAGGCCGCTAGTGTCGCATATTATCGCGCCGCGTTTTTCGCTAACCTAGGACTTCGGGTGAAGGTCTCAAGTTCATATGGTATTATACTTTCGCAAGAGAAGAATGAACATGCTTGTATCCTCGCGTAGAAGTAGTACATCCGCGATAGATTTGTTTTGTGTGTATATGTTTTACTGCACTTCTGCTGAACCGATCTAGGTTAGATTTTTTGTTCATCATTTAGTGGGTCCCGAGGTCACATAAATTCATAATTGGAGCCTGTAGGTGGCGCTGACATAGAGTTCCAGTAGTTTTTTTTGACGAATATCGTAGAACGTTTTATACAAATATTCTTAGATCAATAAATATATAGGCATCACGCCCTTAACCAAGTGGTGTAGACAGAGATTATGGATTTCCCTTTGTCACGATCCTGGCACACCTCTCTCGCTTCTTGTACATGCGTACATGCTCGTCAGTTATTGGTAATCTTAATACCGCCCTTCTTTAGTAAGTCACCAATTTGGTCGGTATAAGTTCGACTAGGACGACCCCTACCGACCCTGCCACTCACTTTCGCAACTAAAATTTCCTTTGTCAATTTAAATCATTAATTATATAATTTTAGTTACACACCCACATAAAACAATACAATTTTATATATGTACATAGATGTTTGTACGATGGTTCCAATTAGGTTTTTTAGACATAGCAAACAATGTGTTATGGAAATGAACTTGTCAACTTCGCCATTATAACAGAATTCGCGTAAAGTCCGCCCCTATCAATTATGGCTGGCTATCAATAGACTTCACCATTTCCATAGCGTGTCAAGGTGTACCCTAAATATTCTAGATGCATCTAGTGTCCTGTCAATCGTTCTCAATGACATGCTGGTTATTTCACAGAGAGTTTTATACGTGTTAATTGCAATGTGTAAACATCTTCTACTATGTTCGAAGATGAAACGAGATGTGATAAAATTATTAAAACTTTCGAGAGACATTATTAATTAAATAATTAATTAATTAAACGGCTTAACTCAGGTTCGCGTACTTCGGCGTAGGTACCGACAAGTTTCGGACCTGTCGGAGGTCCTTCTTCAGGGTGAGTAAACTAAGCCCTCGTTAGGCGGGGCACGACGAGTCCGAAACTAGTCGGTACCTACTCCGAATTAAGCGTTCATGAGTTAAACTGTGTAATTATGTAGAAGGAAATAAATGTGACTTAACACATATAAAACCGTCCCAAACTAATGTTTTAAAATAGAACTCCCTTGCTACATCGAGTGCGGTAGAGAGGGACCCTAAGGTCTTTGAGCAGTAGATGTCATTTGTTTGCATGGGCCAGAAAAGGTATTTAGATATTTCTACGCACCGGTTGGGACTTCAACCGTCGAATAATCGTAATTGACGCTTTACATAGTAAGTGTAAAAAATATAAATATATTTTTTATTAACAATATGAAAACGAAGCAAAAGGACGTCTCTGTTATATATAAATGTGTCTTTTATTATGAGCTGTTGAAATATTTAATAATTATGAGATCTAACTGTGGAAACGAAAAAATATGACGTTTAAAACGTATAATGCTAAATTATAAAAATTAAACGTTACAAAATCGATGGAATTAATTTTAATCAACATATTATATTCGCATAAATGTAATAATATTAAGAATGTAGTCAGTGTTCATGCAATAATGTTACCCTGTCCGAGTGCATCAACCCCATCCATATAACGATGGTGCGACGAACTCGGGAACCGGTCAGGCGGGAATCCGAATAAAAGTTTGAAATACTCCACACTATGTAGTTCTACACGTCTAAAAATAATACTTAAGACAGGAATTCCTTAAGAGCTCAGATGAAAGAAAAATAGAATTAGACTAAGAATGAAAACAGTAATGTCGAAAGATGAGGTCTTAGGCAAGAACGTTTTCAATATACAATTTTTCATTTTTTTTATAAATTAAATTCCTCTAGAAAAAACATTTCAAATAGCTACAACAAAACAATATGTCCATGTAACAGAACAAATTGAGCAAACAATGCAATCGTTAGCAACTTCTCATCAAGCTTTTTACATTAAAAAAATATAGCAAGGGTTGAGCCCATCGTCTTACAGAAAGCAAGAGATAGATCTTATCTCGTCTAGTTCTTGCTTCAAATATCAATGCGTATCCCAAGATTGGAAGAGTTATAATTGAAATAGTAAAACATAAACCAAGAACTCTTCAAGTCTTATTGCATAAGAATAACCTTTAATGATCAAAGAAGGATCATGAGTGAATCTTAAATGTTGTTTAAAAAAATAAACTATTATAAATAAAATACGTTGCTTATCTTAATTTGCTTGGCAACAATTCCATCTAATGCCAAGTGGCGATCCAATCAGAGGCTGAAACGCACTAATTTGGTATCAATGTTTTCATTCTACTGTTGAACGTACCTACGTCGTAAACGACGGAAACGCTGACGCCGGGATTATGTTCCCATATTTTGTTTGAAGCACAATGAAGATTCAAATCGGTATTAAATCGATCTGCCTATAGACGATTGTTAGGATCTCAGTAAAAGGGAAGGAATGTGGATTATTACTAGATGTATTCGTCATTTTTTTGTATTATATTCTCTTATTATATTCTTATTATATTTGCTTCGTAATCAAATCCAATAGTCTATTATTACTATCGATTTTAAGACTTATATGTAATTTGAAAGTACGTATATTCTGAAAGTGATGAGGTAAACATATTACCTAGACAAACACAGTGGGTAATTGTGTTTGTCCGTTATATAAACGATTTAAGGGACAGGATTTTATTCACAGTTAGCTTGACTCTTTAAAAATGTGTACGGCTTACATTACAGGGTTACTACTTTTTCACGAACTTATTAACGATTCTAATTAATAAGTCTGTAAAAAAGTTAAAGTTACGTTAGTAAAAGTTCGTCAAAGTAAAATACGATCAGAGATCACTAGTAATGATGTTATTTAACTTCTAGTTCCATTCGTTGGTACTCCAGCTGCGACAATTACTTCTGATATAAGAGTTCATAATATTTCTAAATAAAATATTAAAAAAAAATAAAACGTAGGTGAGATTTTAATTTGGACTTTATTCGCAGTTTATGTTGGTACTTATCTCGAAGATAATATACTCGAACGTGATTCATAGCTTCGTAACGGACACGGCCGATTAGTGTCGCGCGAAAACTACCGAAAAAACAACATTAGCTAAAACAATTAAATACAGCATCTGTCGCCTTGACCGCTTTCCTAACTTAACCGGGATAAAAAACTGTGCTAACGATTTTTATTACAAGTCTTAAAATCACTTCAGTATCGACATTCCATGCGACGACGCAGACTCCACCATGTTAGCGGTTGGCCTACAATACCCGCGATATATAAAAGATACCTCGCACATGCAAGTTCAGTTTTGTATCACCGCTTCAGCCGAAGTCCGCGTTTAGTATTAATTTAAAATAATATTTTTTTTAGAATCGGCAATGAGGCATTATATGCTGAAGCTCCTCTTCGGAGTAGGCTTACTCGCTTTTGCCAAATGTGGGCCACCTGGAAAACCCTCACTCGGCTGGGGCGAACGAGTCTTCGCGATCGTCGAGGTCAATCAAGCTGCAACCGCGTACAATCAGCTCGTCACCAGAAAAGATGGCGCTGATGTCACAGTTTCATGGAACGTTTGGTCGGGAGATCCAGCGGACTCTGCGAGGATCTTGCTGGATGGAGATGAATACTGGTCTGGAACCTCTGGAGCGGCGTCTACAGCTACATTTAAAGTGACAAAAGGTGGCAGATATCAGATGCAGGTTGAACTTTGCAACGCTGACGGATGCTCGTCCAGTGAGCTCACTGAGATCGTAGTAGCTGACACCGACGGCAGTCATCTACCTCCATTGATGTATACCCTTGGAGAGAAAAATAAGCCATTTAAACAGACTTCAGGAAAAGTTGTTGGAGCTTACTTCGTGGAATGGGGTGTTTACCCAAGAAAATTCCCAGTCGATCGTATTCCAATTCCAAACCTGACTCATCTTTTGTACGGTTTCATTCCAATTTGTGGAGGTGATGGCATCAACGACAGTTTAAAGGAAATCGAGGGCAGTTTTCAAGCTCTTCAGCGTTCATGCAGTGGCCGTGAAGATTTCAAGGTTTCTATTCACGATCCCTGGGCTGCTCTTCAGAAACCACAGAAGGGATTGTCTTCTTGGAATGAACCTTATAAAGGTAATTTTGGTCAGCTGATGTCCCTCAAACAGGCCAGACCTGAACTTAAAATTCTACCTTCCATTGGAGGCTGGACTCTTGCTGATCCCTTCTTCTTTTTCACTGACAAAGTAAAGAGAGATCGCTTTGTTAATTCTGTGAAAGATTTCCTCCAAACCTGGAAGTTCTTCGATGGTGTTGACATCGATTGGGAATTCCCTGGCGGTAAGGGAGCTAACCCCGACCTCGGCAGCCCGAAGGATGGAGAAGTTTATGTTGAACTAATGAAGGAATTGCGTGAAATGTTGAACGAGCTTTCTGAGGAAACCGGTAAGAAATACGAGCTCACCTCCGCTATCAGTGCTGGATGGGATAAGATTCAAGTCGTAGATTATAGCGAAGCTCAAAAGTATATGGACCACATCTTCGTCATGAGTTACGACTTCAAAGGGGCCTGGTCTAACGACACCCTCGGTCATCAAACTCCCCTTTACGCCCCTGCATGGAATCCCAAAGAAACTTACACCACCGATTTTGGTGTAAAATATTTGCTCGCTCAAGGTGTGAACCCTAAGAAAATTGTGGTCGGTGTAGCTATGTACGGACGCGGCTGGACTGGTGTAAACGGCTACGAAGATAACAATCCATTCACAGGTAACGCCACAGGACCCGTCAAAGGTACATGGCAAGACGGTGTTGTTGATTACAGGGAAATAGCAAATGAAATCGCTATGGGCAAATGGGAGTTCCATTACGATAACGTTGCTGAAGCCCCATATGTATTCAGGCCATCGACCGGTGACCTAATAACGTACGACAATGCGCGATCGACTATTGAGAAAGGCAAGTATGTGAGAAACAATAAGCTTGGCGGATTATTCGCGTGGGAGATCGATGCAGACAATGGTGAACTGTTAAACGCCATGAACATGGGCCTAGGAAACAGTCAAGCGTGAACTGGAACGGACTACAGTCGTATTGGCGTGAATGTGATCGTTATTTTAAGGTTATTTTTAAGCAAAAAGGTCTCAAAATGTAGAAAATAATTGTACGATTGGATGTTAATGTAATTTAAATTATAAAACTATAAAAAATTTGCACAAACTTTCATTTTAAATCCACCCAAATAATTTAAGATGAAAACTATTTGTTGAAAAAAATTTTAAATGTTCAAACCAAATGATCATCAATCAAATAAAAATTTGCTTTATATGAAAATAATATACACCAACATATTTATGCCGATTTATTTGTTTTTAACATTTTAACCCACAATAATAATTGATAATAACCACATGTTTTACTGTTTTAGCGTGCGCATTTCTTATATATTGGTATTTTTTTTATTAATATATACACGCCTTATATAGTTATTAGTAAATAAGGCGTGCTTCAACAATATTATAAGCCGTGAATTCTTTTAGAATTTTGCAAAAGCTAAAAGTTTTAAAACTTAAAGTTACTGTGAACATGCCTTTTGATTCCTTTAATTTGTTTACCATTGCAAAACTTGTTTTCCCTTCCATTGCCACGTCCATTGAACTTGCTTCGGATGCATCCAGTACACTTACATACATTAGGGTTATGCAAGTATTGGTTTGTGTTTTAAATTAGAATCTTGAATAGCATTTACATAAAAGTACTTTTAAAAATGTCTACATCAATTATAATATAAAACTGCTTTTAATCTGATCGTACGCGATCTCGCAGCGTAGCTTTTAAAGCGTTTGCTACAAGCTCTTAAATCTGGATTTAAATACGATACAATTTTTATCAAGTTTTGCGTCGTAAAAATTCATAATAAAACAACGAATTCATCTTAATATTATAGATATAAATGTTGTTTTGTTACTTCATAGCGACTCAATCTATCAACATAAAACAAAAATATTATCAGGGGTACAAAATACACAGGGTACCTTTTATCAGGAGGTATTTAAGGACATCAACGCGACCGAAGCCGCAGGTAAAAGGTAGTTCATAATAATAGAGAAACAACTATACAAACATACTTTAGTATTTTAATATCTAAATGAAAAATATAAAACCTTTCATTCTTTGAACGTGGCAAAATTATATAAAAAAAAGGAGATCGTTCTGGAAATCTAAATTGTGTCCAGTAGTAATTTAGAACGATTAGGAAGATTTTGTAAGTTTGTAGTAATTCGCAAGAGATGTGTTTCCTAGAGTGTGCATAGTTAATTACGATAGTTTACGGTTTTTAAAGCTTTTATTTATGTATGATCAGTATTTTAAAAAGTTAAGTCTGTAATCGAACTACAAAATTTAGTAGTTATAAAAAAAGAAAACAATAAAAGTATTATTTCCATACCTAATGTTATTTTAAAGCTTGCATACAAACGCTAATGTTAGTGTCCCATAACAAGTGATATCGTAACGAGTTTTGCGATAGCGGACTGAACCCGTCCCACAAGATTGGAATAACGGCATCGTATGTTTGTGGCTGTCAGACTCAAATAGATATTTAGCTTGATACTTGTCTATTCTTAACTTAATGGACTCTAAATATACATTATCAGGTCATTAATTTGATGGCGAAGGAATACTTCAAAGGACCTACTTTTAGGCAGGAAGACGTGGGATTTCAACTCTTTGAAGCGTCAATAACCTATATGTCTCGAGGTGCGAACTGCGAAACCAAGATCGTGAGTAGTGAACATATAAATATTTAAATTTAAAGACTTGCTGTCGATGGTATGGAGGAAGGCGACATGTAAAAAAAATAACCGAACTGATGCGTATGAAAGTCAACACAAATTATACTTTACTTAGCATAGACCCGTGTTTACAGATGATTAGGTGCTAATTCTGAGACGCAAGCGCAGGGGCGGACCATGAGTTTGTGGGGCCATGAACTACTCGTACTTGGGGCCCCTGCCAAAATAAATCTGCAATTTTCTCACTGTAGAATATAATCGGACAAAAAATCAAGATCTGCAATTTGTCGGTGTAGATTTCAATCAGACAACGAAAAAAAACTTTTTTCCCTTATGGAGTGACTCTAGGGGCCCTTATATTCGTGGGGCTCTGGGCTGAAAAAAACCCTATAGTAGATCTGCACCTGCGCAAGCGTAGTGCCCAGTTAAGCTTAGGCAAAATTCAAGTGTGTCGTTGCAAATAATTGATATATTTTTATGTCTACGTTGTTATGTATGCTACGCCTTCTTTATACTAGATCTGAACTTAATTCTAAATAAGTAACATGTGAGCCTGTTTTATGTACAATACATTTGTAGCGATTTATTCTATTATCGCTTAAGTTGATCGAATAAGATCAGCCATAATGGACTAACAATTATATACAAGTACAGGTATGGATGTGAAAAAATAAGTTAGGTGTACTAGTGTTGTGAAACACAAGGAGGTAATTTAGTTAAAGTAATATAAATAATATACTGTTTGATACAAAAATACTTTCCAGTAAGAAAAATTAAAGAACACGATATGTTAAATTGCCGACATTTAAAATAAGGCGCTTATGTAAGGCAATGGTCGACATTTTTTTAAAACAAATATGCGTCTAAAAAATTAAAATAGCTGCTAGTATTAATACAGGCCTTTTCAAGTACACATCTGAAGATTTAACTCTTGCAGAACTTGATACGAAGCACAATTTAGCTCCGTATATTGCGCCTGCTACTAAAAGTTACCTTTCTCACTTTATGCAATAAAAACACTTTGCTAACTTTTTCTCAAAGGCTACTTCATCCAAGTAAAAAATTCTCTAAATATGACTTCATCCCTTTTTAAAAGACCTCCAATCAACTACACAACTCCAAACTTCTACAATTGGTTTTTGCATCTATAAACCTTGTAGTGTCGGATTAATCATACCAGTAAAACTCGCTTTGAAAACGGCATGAAGGTCGCTTTATCCGTTTCTCGTTTGACTACGCTATTGTAATCACATCCCAAGTAGAGTGTGTGTCATGCTATTCTTAAACATGGAAATAAATAATAAATTTGATAAACACATACTCAAATGTAAGCATTACAGTACCGACTTTCGAATGAATCATGCCTGTTTACCGATACAAACAACTGATTGTAGGAGGAAAAGGGGCCAGGCATTGTGTATCCACTGATATTTATTGCAGAGATACTTTGAGCACCTACAATTACTGGAAATAAACTATGCAGTAACACAACACACTGCGAATTTGTTTAACAGGAAAGATAATTATTAGATTTTATGCAGTTTGACTGGAATCAACAACTTTTTCAAATTATTTTTCCATTTAATTTATTAATGTGTAAGTAAGTAAACAATCAAGCGATTCAAAGAATGTTAAGTATTTAACATTACCCATTTACATTTGTAATTACCAGAAGAAATGTTGAAGTCTAGACAGGCTTTATTTAAGGAGATCCTTCTAGGCAGTAAAGAAAGGAAAGGCGGAGGACATAGTTAGGCGTTCAGATACTTTACTACAAAATGCATAATTAACGAACAGAACATTAGAATTGGATGACAAAGGGTCCTACACCACGAGTCTCACCATACGAAACCGAATGTAAGTATTTTTTCAGTTCCAGGATAGTTTTATGAACGCAGACATTTGAATATATAATAGTTTTAGAGAGAGAACATGAGCGTTGAGGAATTAAAAACAGTTCCCCAAAAAGACTTAACAGTGGTAGAGCCCGCAACAACAACATCTGTTGCACGAATGGGCCGGCTCGACCGGTGAAATACTACGACCTC